>VWZD01008010.1:1138375-1195903 GCA_013396695.1 Sakesphorus luctuosus | reverse complement strand
ATGTCACAACTTGACTTTTCCTCCCTACTGCTTAAACTAGAAATGTAAAAATTTGGGGACTTTAATCACCCCATAAATATACCTGTTGTGTAATTATGCAAATCAAATTAGGAGCAGTCAATGGAATGTTTATTTATCCAGAAACCTGACCCAGATTTCCTGCTGACTTTCTTGGAATGTGAATGCATTTTTACCTCTGTTCAAACAGAATTTTCCACCTTAATGTAGACAGTGATTTTGCTGCACCAGGTTCTACAACCTTTTCCAAATAGTAGTGTTCTAATAAAGAGAAGAAATCCAGCTAAGAAGGGAAATTACAACCTAGTTTTAGGGATACATTTGAGAAGACACTAAATTATCCCCATTTTGAAAGAGTGATGGTCTGTTAGGAATGGGGGGGGGAGGGGGGGAGGACAGGAATTCATTATATTTGGCATTCAAACTACTATTTGGGAAGGAAACAATGTGTTTTGTTTTGATTTTTTTCTGTCATATGAAATTGTACTGGTAATATTTGCAGAACAAGACATTAAATTTGTTTTATGTGTTACTCTATCATTGTCCTCTGTGTTTCAGACAACAACAACAACAAAAAAAGGTTTTTTACAGCCATTTCTACCACAGTTATAGATATGGTTATTAAAATGTTTCTCTTTACAAAATCAGTGGGAAAAGAAAGCAGAGCTGTGCTTATAGTCATGAGCTTAGCCTTGTCATTCAGCGATATGACTTCAACAGAGAGCATTGCATCCATTATGCAATAAATTCACTGAAATCTTAAAGAAAGATATGGCACCAGAGGGCCCAGGCACTGCAGTGCCATTGTCTCCTGCTCTTACAATTCTTCCTTGCCTCATTCCATTGGTTCCTCCCCATTTTCAGTGAGTACACAAGAAACAAAAAAGAGCTGAGCAGTTTTTCTTAAAAGCTTTCCCCTTAACCTAAACCCTGTTGTTCATCAAAGTTTTTATATATATATAATATATATGTCATAATATATATAATATATATTATATATATGTATAACAAGACACAGAAAGTTAAATAAAAAGAGCCACACAGCACAGCAGACACATAAAAACACAATCCGCTTATCCTGTGCTTAAACTTAGAAACTGTGGAAGTTTAAATCCTTGTTAGAAGGAAAACATTCTTTTTTTCTTCTGTTTATTGTTTGTTTGATTTTAGTTATAATTCACCTTTAAAACATTTGCTACTGCTATACTAATACCAGCTGTTAAGTTCTCCCAGTGAATTGTCATCTTGACTATAAAATAGGGTTCTGGGGAAAGGAGAGATCTGTGCATGGTGGATTTGTCTAGCAAGAAACAGATGATTTTTTGCTCTGAAAAAAAACTAAACCTGTAAAGGAATAAGTGTTGAAATCCATGGAAAAAAAAAGAAAAGTATGGCCCTCAGTCCCAGTAACAGGTCTTCTTTGGCACTTGAGAACGACCACAAGTAGTTTGCCTTTTTATTCATATAGAACAAAATTTACAAAGTCATTCATACATTTTTGTTTGTTTTTTGTTTTGTTTTTTACTTACTTCGAAAATTGGGAATATTCAAAATACACTTTTACCCCACTTCATTCTTTCATTATTTACAAGTATATACATGAAAAATGTAAGAGTTTGTTTTCTTTTTTTTTTGTTTTCCTTTTGTTGTTTATTTGTTTGTTTGTTTTAAATTTTTGTATTAAAAAGCTCTGCTGGTTGTTTTACTGTTTGTTTTCATCATATGGATGTTCCATGCGAGGGCTCCATTGCTTCTGGAATGACTCCCCCCGGCACAGATTGGAATGACATTGGGATGGGGGTTTTCACGGGACTCTGCCGAAATAGTCCTCCATTTGGTGACCTGTGTTTGCACTGTATGGAGGGCATGGTGGCTGAGCTGCTCAGGGGCAGCGGCAGGTTGCTGCCAGAGGCAGCTGTGAGTGTCCTGCTGGCACCATGAGTTGTCTGTTCTGGTAAAAAGGTGGTGACAGACAGTTGCGTGTTCTGGTATTCGCGCACAGGCTCCAGGGTCTGGGCTGGCTGCATGCCACCGATCTCCAGGGCTGAGATTTCAATGGACGCTGGAGAGATTTGCTTGTGGGCTATGTCTTCATCAATCAAACTGTTCATGCGTCTGTGGACCTGCTCCAGATTCACTTCTTTGTCCTAGTGAGGAAGAAACCAGAACAATCAGTCCAAATGCAATCTCTGCCCCTGTCTGGCCCCACTTCAATTCCCATGTGTGACTGAAGTGGCTGATCACTCATTGCATCACTTTGATTTCACCTGTGCCAGTGCAAAACCTCAAGATCTGCCCAACATCTCCTATGCAAAACATGCTGAAGAAAAAACACCAGCTCAGTCTCAGCCTGCAGAAGCCCCTGATGTTGTCAATCTCATCCTCCTTGGAGGTAAACAGATGACTGTGGTTCAGCTAACAGGATCTGGCACCACTGACCAGCACATCCCTCAAGGCCTTGGCTCACCTTGCACAAGCCCTGAAAAGGCATATGGCAGACAAAAAAAGCAAGCTGGGACTCCAAATTCCAGTGGGCAGCTCACTAACTTGTACCCACGTGACAGTTCACCACTGTCTTGATATGCAGTGCATTTCTAAAGAGCACATCAGTAAAACAAGCCAGTAAGTAAGCCCCTGAATTTGGGGTAGTTGCTTGATGTGTCAATCTACTGGCCGCAGGTTGCACTGATGAAGAATTGTTCCCCGTCCCATCAGGAAGCCCTGGGTACCCCATGTGGTACAGAATATAGACCTACTGGAAGAGCACTGAGAGAGACCTGCTCTGGGAACCCTCAGGAAGGGTCCACACATTTGTGTTCTAAACAATTGTGTGACCACCAACAAGCTGTCTGTCCCCTTGTCTGTGGTGAGAGCTTGGGAAAACAATGCTGGTCTTTAGAAAATGCACCACTATCTCCTGAGAAGGTGTTGCCTAAGGTTCCAGATTGAGCTCTTCAAAAGACTTTCGGGACCACTCACAACACACTTTAGCTTCCATGAGGAAATACAGGGGAAAAAAAGGTTGTCTTTAAAACCCAAAGCAGCAAAGACCTGCAATGGGCTGTTTATCACCTCAGTGCAGCATTCAGGATGCTGAAATTGGAAAGCAACAAAACTGGTGGTGTAAAGTCAACCACCTGGGATGCCATATGACTGAATTTTAACAGCTAGCATTGTACTGCCAATAAAAGGTATTGTATTATATCATTTCTCTCCATTTCATAAAGCACAGCTATGATCTGCAGTTGTAGTTATTTGATGGAAGTGTAACATACAGCAGAATAGCAGCAAAGCATCTATAAAAGCCCAACAACCCTGGAACTGGAGAAACTCCCTGCTCTGACAGAAACCTGTAATTACATTAGGCAGCCAGCAAGACTCCAGCCTAGGAAGGGGGACTACCTGAAAATTTTGTGTTCCAGTAATCCCTGACTGCCCACTGTCAACATGTGCTTAAATGTTGGTTAAACCCAACACCAGCACTTGTATTGATTCACACCAAACCCAGGCTCTGGGAACAGAGAAGTGTCTCTGCCACTCACTCCTCATGATCTTTTGCCAGTGGTGTTCAGGTGGAGAAGAAAGAATTGCAGTATTATTCCAGTGGTATCTGCTATGCAACTTTACTTTCATCTGTAAATTGAAAAGTCAGCTCCAAAGTCCTTGATTCCAATCAATGTCAACTACGGATTCAATTCTAACCTTGGGATTTAACACCATTTCTACATTACTCAAGAACCATTGAATTTGCTGTTCCCTGCATGGATTTGGAAATGAATTAGTGTTACATGATGCTAAGCCCAAACCTGTGTCCTTAGCTTAGACTAAATCCATATTGATTTCAATTGGAGCACAATTGCTCCACAATTACAGGGCTGAGATGCATGTTACAACTTCTTTGCTAATCAGTGAAAAATTAATTCCTATTTAATTTACATCACAAATCCACCAAAATCCCAATGAAGATGCCACAAACCCAGGGGATATAATTTTCCTCACCAAAGAAACAAACTATTTTTTTTAATCCTGCTTTTTCAGCCAAATACTCTAATCAGATAATTTTGAGTTAGAGAAAATCAATGGATAATAAATAAAAAAATATAAATCTTTTGACATAAAAGGATCACACAACACTTGTTTAAATAACCCCTGCAGCTGCATTAAGTCCTTCTTGCCAACAACCATACCTGGCCTGTCAGGCTCTTCACTCAATACATTAGACAATGCACTAAGCTGGCCATAGCACAGAGGCTCTTTCATGAACTCTGTAGCTGGGGATATTAAGGATTTGTGGTACAGCCAGAGGATTACACAGATTTAGTTCAGAATTTCCTTTGTTTCTTCTTCTTGAAGTAAAATTATGTACTGGGGGCAAGTATGAGAAAAGTTCTTATGTCATTCCCGAATGAGAGTAAGGGCTCAACCTCCACAGGTAAGCTCTTGTTCCAGCTAAGTTCTTGTTCCAGGCAAGTTCTTTGTCCAGCTACTCATTGCTGAGTTTTCCTCACCTCTCTGCCAACAAAAGCTTACTGCAAAGTTCTGCTTGTCCACAAACTTCAACTAACTCCCAGAAGCCCATTTCATAATGCTTCTTTATGTACCCTGTACTATTTATTTACTATATAATGTAGCTAGCTTTGATTTAGACTCCTAGGTTGGCATTCTAGTTATCTGGATGCATATTCTTGTCAAGCACCTACTAGAAAACAAGGGGAAAAAAACCCAAACAAACCCTCAGGTTAGTACTGGGTAAATACTAGAACAAATCTTCCTAAATGAGACTTTGGAGAAATGCTCATGACTCATTTGCATTTGTCCAAGCTTTTGCCAAATACTAATGCCTTCTTCAGATCATTTAAAGGGAAAATACATGTCAACATTTTATTTGTATTTGATTTTTTTGATTTCAAGTACATCCTCAGTGCATTCCATCCTGCTTTGCTATGGGAATAAAAATAAAGTGACATGGACAAAGCCAAGCCAGAGGGACAGGTAAGGTTTCAGTAACTGCAGCATGTAGTCATTAACTGTTTGCAGAGTAAAAATAAATTTGTGAATGAAGCAGGCTCTTCATTTTAGGCATCTATGCCCAAAGGGTCATAAAATTCAAGGCAGGAATTAATCCTGGCTATAAATTTAGCTTAACCCTTTCAAGATGTAAACATGAAGAGGCACAGATGGGATGCTCTTGACACCTCCCTGTCCAGAACACAGGGATCATTGAGGACCACTCCATTGGGAATGCTCCCCTCTGCTGGCCTAACCAGTCTCTTCTTCCACTGTGCACAGTCCAGCCCTGGGACAACATTCCTCAGAAAATGGTGGATTTGCAGTTGCTTATGTTTCACAAGACAAACTCATGCTAAATATGCTAAAGTTTTCATTAAAAAATAAAAAACAACAATGAAAACCAGCAAAACAAAACCAACAATTCCTGCATACAGACATCCCATCCTATCTGCACCAGAACATTTCATGGAGTCATAGAGAAGTAAATGCTGGGGATGTTTTTAAGAGGTAGGGGTGAGGATTTCATTTGTCTACTTCCCTTTCTTCAGCATTAAGGACAACTTTCTGGCCTTATTAAGATCAGAAAAAAACTTTTTAAAGGCTTTCAACAGCCCAGGAATTCACTTTATTTCTTCTTTTCATTGTCAAAATAAAATGTTTGTAAAGGTTATGGAAAACAACTTGTCTCTAAGGAATAATAAAACCACATTTTTAAAGGTTCTTCCCTTTGTCTTATTAGATGAAGAGCAGCTAAATAACTAAATGTCAAGCTTTGTATGACACTATCTTAATGTTGAATGAATTATTTTTCAAATACTTAAAAAAACCCTAAGGTAAAAGTCAGAAATCCTTGAAAAGATTAGTTTGTCATGGCACACTATAAAACTGCTTTGAATACCAAGATTTCCAGAAGTGAAGGTTTTGGGATAGCTTTATGTGACAAGTCAACCTTTCAGAATTTATAAATTCTGTAAACTGAATCTTTTTTTCCTTTATTACTCTTCTGGAAAACTCAGTAACAAAGGATATGTTACTGAAAACTAACAAGCTAAATGGAAAAAGGATTAAATGGCAACAAAGCCAGAAAAAGAAGTCCTTAAAATTATGATGTTTTGCTCCCTTATCAGCTTAGTGTTTTTTGTTTTATTTTTTGTTCTATAATTCTCCTAAAATATGGGTAATTTTTAATAATTTATAAGAACTTAGGTTGCTGGTTTTTTTCTTTCTTTTTTTCTTTTTTTTAAAATTCCCTGAGGCTTTGTCACCTTTATTGTGAAATGGCACTGTAGCATTACAAAAGATTTTCAAGCTTTCTGATGCTGTAATGGTTCTCTACTTTTGTATTATTCTATAATACAATGAATGAATTAAAATGAATAAATTACTACAAATTAAAACATGGAGGGCTGGAGCTGGGGAATGGCAGAGGTGCCAGACCCAGCAGTCGGATGAAAACCAGGCTCTGGTGAGGCAGTTTGGTAGCACAGAGTCCTCCCTTACCCAAGGAGAGCCCCTCGGGGCAGCCCTACTGCTACTCTACAAAACCTTCTGGCTTCTGCTCCACTGAGACTCAGTGAGGGCTCTTCAAGAGCTGAATGAATGAGTTCCAAACTTAACACCTCAGTGTCTGGGACAAACATGTCACCAAAGGTTGCTTCTCTTTTTTGCACTTAATATACGAAATTTAGTTAATATAATAAATATGTCACATCTCAGATGTTTTATGCCAATTCAACTTCACTTTTCATCTATGGTTACATTGGATAAATGTATATGTTTGTGTTGCCAGCAGATAAAATATTTTTCCTTTGCTAGCTTCATAATTCTATTTTCAATATTAATGTTGTACTCTAAATAGATCAGTTGAAGAAATTAATCAGTGAAGGGAAGAAACGTGTAAGGAAAATGAATTATACACACAGGCTTATCCTCTGCAGGCTTAAGGAAAACAGCTAACCAAACATTGCTCCTGCTCAGGAAATTATCTTATTCATAAATACCAGTTGAAATGTCATTCTTCCCCAATGAGTTTGAGTTCTGGAAGGGTGATTGAAGGGCACGTTCCTGATACATTCCAAGCACTTGATGGTGAGTGACAGGTTCAATGGCCTATGACTGACAGCAGGAGCACACCCTGCCAACTGTTGGAGTGGATTTGAATGATGCACACCAGAATTATCAGGGTATGACTAAACCTGCATGACCACACCTGCAAGAAACTACAACACCCTTTCAGGACCAACTAAGTATGGCCTTATCAAGCAGAGAGAAATTATGACAAGATACAAATGCAAACAAGATGATTTACAAACTAATCACTATTTTTTTCTAGCTTATTTTCTGTGACTTTTGACAGTGGGTTCTAATAAAACCCCATGAACAGTCATATTGAAAGAATATGAAACTACTCTGGAGTTTTGGAGTCAGTTAACATGACCAAATTCAAGAGACATCTCACTGAGGGTTGGAAAGGAGCTGCTGGCTGTTGTTTTCCAGAAATTGCCTACATCACTCTAAACACAATTAATTAAAAGGTAATACTGCTTGGCTGGCAGGCTTGCAATGCTTGGGATTTTCCAAAGCAAAGATGTTCGAAAAAAATATTTTTATTAAAGACACCTCTGGGGCCTCTTGTTTCTACTTGTGATTTCACTGAGCTTATAGCACAGTTCAAGAGAAGCCACTTGAAGACATAAAAGTGGTACAAGCTGATGAAGCAGTTCCAGTAAGGCAAAAAAGGAAGACAATTGCCCCCAAAAAGGTTGAATATCTGTAGGAATTTGATTTAAAACTATGACAAAACTAAGTTGCATCTACATCCCACACATGCAAATAAAAGCACACAAGATTAGAGAAGAAAAGATTGATGGCTCTTATACTAAAATGACTAGAATTTCAGAAATGCAGCCAATAGGAGCAGACAGGCTCATACAGGGAGGGACTATCATGAATGTGTCAATACCTCCCAGTCAGATGCTGATAACTGTAACAAGAATTAAAAGCTTGTTAATGTAGTTCTTAATAAGCCTCAGGAGATATGCAGAAAATAATGCTTTTAAAGTAATACAGTTTTAATCATCAATTATGGCACATTTCTAACTGGTTCGTTTGTTTGTTTGTGTCTTGGGTGACAATATGAAAGATTGTCTTTTGGTGAAAGAATGACACCAAGAAATAAATTCTAAGATTAGATTTTCATCCTATGAAAATAACTACTTGAAAAAATAAGGTAGTTTTGTGATTAGGACTGAGGTTCAAAATTTGAGCCAAATCCCAGCCTGAGACAGACATTTCCTCTTCTGACTTTGACCAGGATACATGCCAGTCTCTCTCCCATCCATATCAAAGTCCTCTTAGCTCATACATGTATGTTTAAAAATACAGGTATCAGAGGTATCAGACACAGGTGATGGAGGGCATATTCTGGGGCACTTCCATGCACAGACAGACATATCACATAATTGAAAATAAAAACAGAGAAATAAAACTGAAACAGTGAAGTTTCCATGTTCAGGTACACACAGGCTACTCTTTTCTTAGCTCAGCATTAAAAACCACAGCTCCACCCAGCTACCAACCCCTGTCCATGGGGTTCTGGCCATCATGGACTCAAACATTCAGCTTGTTAAGGAGAAATAAAGCAGCAGCAGCTCTCCATATGTACATTTGCTTCAGATTATTCTGGAATCCTGTATTCACCCAGGGTAATTATCATTACTCTCAGCTACAGCTACTGCATATGCAAAGCTGTAATTTTAATTTATTCCAGGAGGCTCTGACAGACTGGCAAAACTAGGCATAATTGGCTTACTCAGGAAGAAAAAGCAGTGATGATATATGTAATAGACGTGCTGCAAAACAATGACAACACAGTATGGTGTTATATTAATACGAATAACCCCTTTTTAATATGACTCAGTTTGCCACACTCATTATTCTAGAGATTCTGCAGTCGACAATGCAGTGAAATGCAGACAGACGTGTAAACAGATGCAGCAATGATGTATGTTTGCTGTCATTAATTTTATACAGGCAACTGACCTAGTCAAATAGCACTTAATGTTACATAAAATTCACTGAGTGGTTTCTCAGGGTACTCTGCTAGACACCAGTTTGACCATAACAGTATCCTATTAGAAATATGTAAAGACACACCTTGTTTACTTGAAAAAAACGCTTTTATAAATAGGCCCAATCCTGCAATCAAGCTTCTGCTCTTCTAAGTGGAAACTATACTATGTATTTTAATTAGCAATTAAGTAAGTTATCATCCATAAAACAGATGTTAGAAGAATGCACTGAGACTGACATCAGTTGAGGTCCAGTTGGCTGTTATCTAATTGAAGGAATAAAAGAAATGAAAGTTTTGCACTATATTAATTGCATTCAATGTGTAATCATCTTCAAAGAAATGAAACTTCGTAAAAATTATGTATGAGAGGCCACCTTATTCACTAGGTGATGCTCTCCTCCACCAGAGAGCAGAAATTCCTTTATGAAGAGACAGTAATATTCTTTTCCCTTCTAAGTAAACCTGAAAAAAAGTGAGAAATAATAGAATACTGCAAAGATGATGTTAATGTGATAGCAAATTGTCACAAATACATTGCCAAGTTTATTCCCACTGACCCAGAGTCAGAAAATCGGTGAAACTAAGACATTACCAAAAGCCTACAGACCAGTGACTTGCTACAGAACTGCTACAAGTAGCAAGGACATTCCTGAAGTAGTTCATATCTTTCCACACTGGCCTTGCCCCCTTACCCAGGTTGGGTTTATCTAACTTGAAATCACATCTAACGAGGGATTAACTCTTAAGGCAGCTGTGACTGTCCCATGGTTCCTGCCTTGAGCATTGTCCAGAAGTGCACTGGACAGTGAGCTCCCCAGCGGCCATCAGAGCTGACAGTGCTCACCAACTTAAACCAGCTAAACCTTTCACTCTGTTTTCCTTGTCCTCTTCAACTGCTTCCCCAGGCCATGGCACTGTGAGAATCAGTATGCAGGACACAGTACTACTGGGAGAACATCACATGTGAGGTGAGAGCAGGCAGCCCCACAGTCTCCTGTAGTGATCTGTTCCCCCATTCATCACATCGCCTTACCGAAGTGCAATCACAGAGAAACACTGCCTAGTCCTCACAGCTCACAGCAGATTCAAACCTGTAAGGTAAGAGGCTGTGAAAGTCTTTTCATTTGTTACTTAATACAAAAAGGAACATTCAGCCTCATACTGAGATATTCTGCTTTTAATCCTTACCAACCTTGGTTCACAAGCTGGTAACTCAGCTACAAAGAAAATGAGTGACTGGTGCACATTATACAGATGTTTCCACAGTTTTCATGAGGTTAAAAATAAACAGGACAGTAAAAGAATGCAAAGAAACATTTTTGAACACAAGCAGCAAAATGCAGGACAGAATGAGTGCTGGTGGATGAGCATGCCCAGGTCTCTGCAAAGGAACTCTTAGGAGAAAGGAGAACTTGCAACCAGAGAAACCTTTACTGTGTACACACCATACATATTGTAGTAGTTACAGTCATTTCCAGAAACACAAAGGTTAGGTTCAAGGGGAGTTCCAGAGAGAGGTGAAGATGAGGAGAAGGGATTCATCTGTGCAGGCATTTTTAACAAAAAAACAAGTATCTGTATATTTATTATAAATTCTCACCATGCTTCTGAGGCCCAGCCTCACATCATTTGCCATCTCCAGATGGAAAGGGAAGAGAAGACGTGGGGGGGAAAAAAAATACCAAGATAGTGAGGCTAATAAGGTAATTAATATTTCACTCTTTTTAGCAAACATGTACTTCATATTTCTTATACTTCTGGTCTGAAATAGCATTGGCAACAAAAGAGGATGGCCCTCAAGAGAGGGGTGTTTTCAAAATTTGACTACATCTAAAATTACCCTGTGTGGTGACAGATTACTCTTTTATGAAGTAAAAATTCAATTCATGAAGGTTCTGTTCTAAAATTCACTAAAAATTAATGGATTCTTTACATTGCTTTACACAGCTTTTTAATCCTAAATTATTATCTAGTCCATAAGGGATGTAATTTTTCACTCTAGTGAGCCCAAAGCAATGCTACCCCCTAACAGTCTGATTTCCTCTGCTGGAGCATCAGGCATGACAGATTGCTGTGCACCCTCCTTCTTCATCATTCCAGTCTAGTCAAATCCAAATCTCAAAAGTTCCCATTTTTTTCTTATTATGCCAAGAGTAGAAGAGAGAGTTGGCACAGGAGATGAAAAATTGCTTCTACAACCTGTTCGATGCCCAGTGATTGTTGCCTTCCAAAGCCTCTCCTCTCCACTACAACAATGTGAAAGCCTTACAAAACTCTTACACCTGACAATTAGCCACAATTTTTTCAATTAAAACCTGAATTTTGAAAAGGTTTCTGCACCCCCATTCAGGGCTACGTTTTGGAAACTGCCCAAGCTCCTATTTTAACAGAAGAAAAGACACGATCTGCCAAACCATTAAAATACTTAGTATAATAAAAATCTGGACATCAGTTTCCAAAAAGAGAAGTCTTGCATATTGAATAATTCTGAGGAAACAGTACTTGTTATGTTGAGTGAGTTTGAGTAGCTCTTTTCTACTTCTGGGCTTATAAATATGATTCTGAATTGATGGAAAACAATAACCAAAGCATGGATTATTTTTTTAAAAAATTACATATTTTTTCTACAGTATTGGTAACTGTGATAATATTTTTCTAATATTGACCAAAGGTTATTCCAGGTACTACAAAATTATTTAAATTCAATAGATAAATAGATTTATAAATTGCATGTTAGTATTATTGCATGGTAAGGTCAATCTTCAGCAAACAACTTCAATGCACATGTAACTTCCAGTTTCTGCTTTATACATGTTGTTTTCAAAGCAATTAAAGTTTAATCCTATATCACTAAAAGGAATGGAAGAGTTTTGGTGATCTGGGTGAGATCAGGATACAACTCTTACTTAATTTTATATACATGTTTAAATACTTAGTCAGATCAACACCTAAGGCATTTTACAAACCACAAAAAATATAAAAGAAATTTGAGAAAAAGGCCACATTTTATGGTTTTTATTTTAAACTTTTACCGATTTCGTTATTTTACACCCCCTTCAAAAAGTTAACTTGAAAATAGTGCTGTAGGCTGAGATAACACATACAAAAATTAGCTCTGTAAACATTATGTGAAGAGTCTAAAAGAATCTCATACATTAAGGCTCCAATTCAGTCAAACACATAAGCTCATGCAGCACATGAGTAGCCTCAGAAGTTCTCTGGGACAGGCAATGTAATGCAAATTAAGCAAGTACTTACACTCATTACCAAACTGAAACTTTAAACAGGTTATTTCTTTTAGATTTCCCTGCATGGCAACATTCAATTTTGAGCTTATTTCTGTTGAATATTTCCCCCACACACACCTAAGATTCATGCCAAGTAAATCCAGATTATATCCCTAAGAATCCCATTGATAGGGTTTTCTTACATGACTGAGAGAAAAATTAAACCAAACACAAAAATCCTTCCCTTACAGTTAGGGAAATATGCTGGTACCAAACTATATGGCTTTAACACTGCTTTGGGTAGCAGTGTCATAAATCACGGGGCTGACATGTCACTTTTAAAGCCATTACAGCCTTGACTGAAATCCATGGTGATCAATAGAAAGAGCTGACTGATTTCATTGGATTCTGGATGTGCACACTGCCTGTGACCAGATATTAGAGAGTATCTGCTTCACTACTAGGCTCCTTCAAGGAGAAAATCTTGTTTCTTCACTCATGAGAAAAGCCAACACGGAGTTAGTTAAGATGCCCTCTCAGCTATTATCAGTTCCTGTGCAAGGCAATTTATATATTATACATTCCTTTTTTTTTCTTTAAGTGATTCTTCCAGTTTATACTTTATCATCAAACAACATTAAACTTTGCATTCTGGGATGACTGATTCCTAACACTGCTTTGCTGATTTAAAAATGCTAGTTAAATGAAGTTTCTCAGCTTATATATTCAAAGCTAGTTTGAAACTGAATTTCTAGATGGCATTAAAATGCATTATTTTGCCAGGGTTTGTATGATTTATTTTCCCCCAAAAACTTTATTTATTCTTAGAAAAGTAGAATACAATACAGTGGTACAAACAAATGATAATTTATATGCAACAGAGCAAAAAATGTACAAAGATTTCAGACATGTCATTAAAATACAGAAAAAATAACTTAAAAACAAGATAAAATATAGAGAACATGCAATGAAGGGAAAATAAAATATCAGTTTGATGATCTCATGTTTCCTTTCACTTTCAAAAGGAACCATCCTGGAGGGAATCAAATTGTCAGATAAAAAGATAACACCACAAAGGAGACAAGGTAAATGAAGTGACAAAGAAAAAGAGAAGGAAAGTGAAAATAATGGTGAAAGCAAGAGACTCTTTAATAATCAAAAACAACGCTGCTGACACCATGCTGAAGGTACAGAAGCCTCAGTTGCCATGGAATAGTATCTAGCTGGAGAACTTAAGTGAGATGAATGCAGTGCAAACCACAATTCTTAGCAGTGACAACTTTTGATCCATTGGACTCGTATGCCAGCTCATATTTCCATTTCTAAGGTACACTGAGTTTCAGGCTCTTCTAATACTAGAGGAGAGTCTTAGTGGGTAACCTTCATGACTGCTAAAGCTACAAGTATGGATTTTTGAGGTAGGCTGGAATATGCATATCACTGGACGTGGAAATAAGGGGACTTAAGGCAGATCACACAAGGCTGCCCTGGCCAGAGATAAAGGTTTTCTTTCTTTCATCCTGCGTACTGCCAAGATATTTGTGGTAATTTTTAGAGTAATTTTGCTATCTCCCACTATCTTACAGAGCTCTCAGAGTCTAGATTTTTTGAGATTCAAAACATTTAAAACATTATTAAGCTGGGAGTAGCAGAAAACAGGAATTATAAGATGCTGTTACTAGTACATGAGTGGGTTCCCACTCTGAATAGTACTTGAATTGCTGTCCTCTTATAATAATTTAAAAATAAAAGTTAAGACCAGAAAAGTGAAAAGAGTCTATTGAATAAAATGACTTTGCAGAAGCATGAGAAGGTTAAGAAATTGAAAAATCAGTTGTGAGGACTGTGATTGTTAATAAATTATAAATAGGACACAAGTTATGAGACAATGACTAGTAGCAACTCGCGAGGTGGAAAACTATGCTATTCCCCAAACAATAAACCCCCCAAATCTTCTTGCACTACAGAATCACAAACACACTGCATACAGTTTCTGAAAAACTTACATTGCTAGGAATAGCACAGCTAGTTTGGAAAAAGTGGATTTATTATAAGAATTCTCTGAGCAAAAAAAGAATCAAACCAGGAACTTCTTGAGGTCATTCTAACACTGCCTTTCAAGAGCTATGTTAACTATAAGTGAATAAATACCACCTTTTATGAGAGATGCAATAAGTACTGGTTCCCCCAAAACAACAACATCCTGAATAAGTGATTAATTTTGTTTAACATGGGGTTGCCTGTTAATCTCTTTCCAGTGAATACACCTCATGCACAGTGAAAAATATGGGAATTCAACTTTCTTTCCAGGAATAGGAAGGTATTTTATCTTTGCTTTAAGTTTCCACTTTTTGTGGATGAACTAGGAATGCTTTCTTAATAGTTCTGAAGAGATCTCAGAAGTAATAATCTTCAAGAGATATAGTACCTCACACTAGGACATATCTGATAAAGCACAGAGCGTGCTGGGGACTCACTGCAGTAGCAGCTACACTGGATCATAAGGACAATGGAGATGTGAAAACTGTCTTTCATTCTGTCAAATGGAATGAAAGATACCAGCAAGCTGATGATGTGGCAAAGCCCTTGGCAGTTAAATGATCCAAATTACATTATGGCTTACAGATATTGTGAAATAAATGCATAGGACTCATACAAAAAGATATAGAAATCCAGAGATAATTATTAAAAGCTCAACATTTATATGGTACTAGGTTTTAATAACTTTATCTGATTGCTCAGTTATTTAAAATGAACACAGAGCGACTGAACAGAGATTCCAGAATAAATGTTATTTTTTTTACAACTCTCCAGTTTTCTGAAGCTTCTCAGAGTCAGAGGATTAGGTATTAGTATTGCTGGCTGAGTAGCAGCTGTGTACATTCAAGTTTTTAACACAGAGAGACAGATGTACGAGCTGACTAAATTTCACTATAGGTATAGGATGGCTGTGTATTAAAAATTAGCAGAGGGTGATTATAAAATCTGTTTTGAAAAAGATGATCAAATGTAAGTTTTTCTGAATTGGAAATTAATAAGGGCATTTTAACCCTACCAGCTACCTTTCCAACTCTGAAATTACAAACTTGAGCCCTTACAGAAGATGTAGCATGGTGTTGCAGCTATACATTTTTTCCCTGATGTTGGAATTAATCTGTCTTTTGTTAATCTGATCAGATAAGGATTAAATGAAGAATTAATAGGGATAATGTTAAGATTTGTGAAGCAAAAATCATTAGAAATATTTTTACAAATTTGTTTCAAATAGAATAAAAATGTCTTGTATCAATATCCTGAAAAATAAGATCACTTTCCTAGCAAGAAATTTCACTATTCTTTGGATGATACAATTGTGAATCAATGACAATCGTGTCTTTGGGAAAACAAGGGAAATTTATCTTTCCCTGGATGTTTATCTTAATGAATTGACTTAATGGGTAGAAGCAATACTATGTTTTTCTTAATTCTGTAGGTCAGAGTTTCTTCATATGTGATAATGTAAAAAAATATTCCAACTGGAAGCAGTCTTCACCTTACATAAGTCTTCCTATAAAGTCTCAAAAGGTAAATCAGGTTAATGTCAAAGTCCAAGTTCTGTTGTCAGGTTTGAAAAGATAAGCTTCCTGTTCTGCCCAGGCACACAGTTAACACTACATTGTTCACACTCTCTTTAATTAAGAGCTGTGATTTATACCATGCAGACATCTGAGTCCTTGAACATCAATGTATTGTCTCAGGCTAACCTTCATAAAAGCCTAAGGAATACAAAGTGGAAACTGGCAAAACCCAATACCTTAATGTCACCTGAAAACATTTCTCCAATGCTAATGAAGGCTGTGCACATTCTTCTAACCCTGGACTTCACAGACCCCCGACATACAAAATAAGAGACTCTAAAAAAATGCTTTCTCTCTCTCTCCAGCAAGCTGCACACCATCCAGCCCTGTCATAAATCTGCTATAGCAGTTGTATATCCATCTTCTCAACATCTCTTTTTTTTTGCTTTGAGTTGGCAATTGTTGACATGGTACAGCATACTGAGTGGGCTATGCCAAACAGAGAATGTAACACAAGAGCTCTGCGAGTCATGACAACTCCTAATTCAGCTCTGATTCCACTGTAATTTTGTACAACGGATTTATAAAGCTCCTAACAGGCTAAGGGTCACAGAAGCCAAATGTTGCCACCTTCTCCTTTGCCTCATAGGTGACATGAAAGTCTAATCATAGAATCAGCCTCTTCTGTGACCCTTCACAAGCTTGGCACTTCACAAAGAAAATGATTGGGAGAAAACCTGATTCCCACAATTTCTAAGTGATATCACAACACTCATGTTTTGCCAAAGACTTCCCAAAAGCAAAAGAAAATTGGCAGAATGACTTGAGTTTGCAGTTGTTACTGAGCTAATGACTTGGCTGGAATACCAGATGCAGCTAAGAGGTGGATTTTAATGTTCTGTGCATGCTACAAGTGCTGCAGCTCTGTCACTATGCCGCTTGCTGTAGAAATGCCAGAAATACACAGTGGTTAAAATGAGATATTGTGGACGTGCTCCTCCTGGAGATCAAATCCTCCTTTTGCTTTTGTTCCCCCACACCATGCTCAGCCACTTCTGGCTTAAGCAGAAGAGTACCCAGACTCCACACTCCCCTCAGCCCTGGATCCTGTTCTTCCTAAAGTTTTGAAACTTAGTTCTTCTAAACATGTCAAAAACCTTCAACCCATGTACACCATCCCTTCTGAAACTTAGTTTCCTATCTTAGCCATCAGCAATCCCATTTCAACACCTCCTCACAGGTAGCGCATAAATAAAATATTTCTGACTCATAATCTACCAGGAAATATCTGCTACATTTGTTTGCTAATTTAGTTGAGTGGATGTTGTGGTCACTGAGACCAGAAGTCCCAGATCCTGGTCTGCAGTGGGATCAGAGCTTAGACTGCAACAGCAGTGTGGCTGTCTTACACTTAGGCGGACAGTCCCTAAGGATCCAAAGGCACCTCTAGCTGCTTGCCTCTCATTGCCCCCAGCTGCTCCTTTCATGGGCCTCTCATTCCACCCTATCCTGCCTGCCTGGCACACCCTCCATGTGTCTTCCTCCTGGTCAGCTCGGCTCGGCTCAGCCCCATGCCCTGTCATTGGGAACATGCACTTTCTCATTCAACCTTAACACCTGCTTGTGCCAGGGCTCCCACTAACTCTGTTCCCTCTCTTTCAGTACCACCCACATCACTGATCTTTCCAGAACCTGTCCCTGCACTGTCCCTGAGTTTAATTTGCCTCCTTAACCCAGCCTGGTTGTGCTCCAAGGGGAGACCCAGCCCCACACACAGTGATCTTCCCAAGCATAGCTGTACCATATGGGTAACAACAGTAGACATTAAAATACAGAAGCTTAAAAGTACTCTATTGTTTGTCCCATAACCTGCAAAAGAGCAGTACGGATGCACAGAACAACCCTGATCAAGAGTGCACTGTAGGGAAAAGGAAGGAGGAGAAGGATGGGAAAGGGAAAAAAGGTGAGATGGGATAGGCAGGGATATGTAGTACTCCTTCCTACAGTTACAAAAACAGAAATGAAGGGGACAGGAAAAAAGAATATATTTAAACTTGGGAAGACAGATTCTTTTTCAGCAATGGAAAATGAGAACTTGCAATGAAGTAGTGAATTATTTCACCTTAGCTATATGAAACTGGCTCTGAGTCATATTCTCATCTCACTCCACAAAGATACACAAAGGTGAGTCCCTGAGCATAGGGAGGGGAACTCACTACATAGTCTGGCCAGATGAATGCTTGTGCACACACAGCATGAGGACACTTCAGACAACACCCCTGCCCCTTGCCCTGACAAGCTTTCATGGTGGGCAGTGAACCACCCACCACTGGGCTTTAGGCATTGGCAATGCTGAGGTGGGGGGACCTTTGGGGTCACAGCAGGAGCAACTTCTACAAGGCAAAAGGGCAAAATCACAGGATTATAGAACAGTTTGGGTTGGAAGGGACATTGAAGATCCTCTGGTTCTAACCCCTCTGCCATGGGAAGGGATGCTGCCCACTAGACCAGGTTGCCAATTACCAAAATTGCTTACGGGTGATAGCTATGTCCATTAGTCTAGTACTACTGCTACTTGAGAAACATAGATTGGAATTGATGGGCTACGTACTATTTTCCAGCTGTAGTGCAGCTCACTGCTATTATTTGCTTGTAACAAACATCTGTTCCAAGCTGAAAGCACCTACAAATGCCTCAGTGTCTCCAAAATTACAAGAGGTTAGTTTGTTAAACATTTAATCTATGCAAACAAATACAGGCTTCATGCAAGACAGATCTGAGTATGGACTGAGTATTCTATCATAGCATTGCTAACTATTACTGCTGTGCATGGAAACTTCAAACCCAAGAAAGTCTCAGATGTATTTTTCTAGGCAAAACAAGTTATATGAAGGTCAGTTCTGTCAGAGGCTACTACTTTTAGAAATAAAACTGACTTCAAAAGAAAAGAAGCATTTAAACAGTGTCATGACAATATGGCATATTCAATTATTAACCAGCTGGTTTATTTTTAATTGCTCATGTACCTCTTCAGACTCAGCCTAGGTCAGCCATGAAGGAAAGCAGCTACCAGATGGCTGGCAGCTGCACAGCCTGTGCAGGACAGACATGGTTCTCACAGCCAATGGGTGGGGGCTCAGATCAGAGGAAACATTACCAGAGATGGCACAACTGGGTGCCTGTGACTGGCCTCCCCGTCACTCACAGCAGAGTGGTCAAGGGCATGATTCTGAACTACTCTCTTACCCCTAAAGGTGGTCTCTCCAGGTCAGGGTTGAGGCACATTGGTGGGGCAATGAGGGGAAGTTTGCACTGCTGCTGCCCATGCTGTATCTGCTCTATAAATAAATAGAGGACTTTAGTCTCCAGGGCTGTCAGTTTGGCACCTTCCATGTGCACAAAAGACACGTTTGTTTGTTTTTTTATTTGCTTAGAAACAACCACCCAAAAAGTTATATGCAAAGCTTAGTATGGCAAATCAAAATAAATCAGATTTATTGCATGAGAGCACCTAAAATCCCACAACTTTCACTCGCTCTCTCTTTCTTTTGTGTTTTCTACTTTTAATTGTGATAAGAATAAAAGTTATGGACCTCTTTCGGTGTTTCTTGATGACAACGGTTGCTGTTCCACCACAACTCCAATGCTGCCACCAAGCAAGCAAGAAGAAGGCCTATTGCTAAAATGCAGAAAACTCCTGCAAAACTGTGAAGCTTGAGTGCCTTCCCATCTGTCTGTGCATTGGTATGGCTATTCAGGTCACAACGTCCCATCCGTGGCCACCATTTCTGTTTAAGAACATCCAAATCTCCACTTTCTTGCAACTCTAGGATCCTGCAGAAATTTCAAAAGATAAGTATTATTTTCAATGATACTTTTTCACAGATTTTGGTGTTTTCCTTATGCTGCACAACTCTTAAATCTATCACCCCACAGTTCAAAACTCCCCCCCACACACCCCACAGTGTTTTATTTCTCATCTGACACTCTGCTATACCAAGATTTTTCTCTACTCACAGCAGCAGGTAAACTCCATCGGGTAACTTCAGAGAAAAAGACACTGTCAAAAATTCCACTGCAATGTAAACAGCATTTCCAAGGGAAATCACCAGTTAGTCATGCCTGGTCTGGCTACATTCAGCTGCAACATCTGGTCCCACTAGTGAAATGCTCAACCCACTCTACCGCTGCTCTCCCACAATAATTTCAAAACCATGTGAGGCTAAACATGCTACTGTTTGTGCACCACTTAATACAAGTATGTTTAAGCAGCGACCAACTCATTTCCTTCAGCAAATGTAGTTTATTCAAAAGGATTTTACTTCAGTGCTGTTACTTAATGCCTGAATTACTGTGCTAACAGTTGCTAATTAATCATTGTTTTGTCTCTTGTGAAGTGTCCCTTCTCTGCATGAATGATTCATTTTGGATTTGGTTTGATAGCTGTTTTAGCTGTTTACTAACAATCTGTTCTCTTGAGACAGCTTTGTCTCTAGTTATGCAGCTGGAGTTTTGCTCCTTTGTATAGAGAAGGAGCAAGATGAGGAAATCTTGCTTCAGTGCCCTGCCTGGAGTGGGGCACCAGCTCAACTTCTGCTAAGGCCACACATGCCTGCACAACTGCATGTCTTCATTTCAGTGTACACATTCACATGAAAAGCATATTCCTAGCTGATAGCTCAGAGATCACTAAATGGCATAGTTTTATACTCTCCTTGTCTTGACAGTCTCATGTAATACTTGGCAATTCTTGTCTCCCTGTGCCATTGTGAGTCTTTGACCTGTCTCTCCATCCTAAAAGATAAGCCAGGGTGTTACCACCTGCTTACTGCAGGGAGCAACACATTGCTTCAGAGTCTGCAAAACGTACCATTAAACCAAGATCTCTCTTCAAGCTTTCCTCTATCTCACACAAAGCTCTGAGGACACCAGTCCTTTGTGCCAGAGGGAGTGCTGCTTGAAGGTGTGAGGCCACACATCACCTCCAGTCCCTTCCTCCCAAACCACATGCACATAGAGCAGAAGTAGCAGCTTTGTTGGAGCCTGAACTCACTCCCTCTCTGCTGTTGTGTATTCATTGTCTATTATCAATTAAATGCCAAAATTAATGTGAACCACAAATGGTTGCTGGCTGTAGAGAGGAATCCTATAAAATGAGCTTTCAGGTTACCTCTGGGAGAAAAGATCCCTGTAGGGACTTCCATGCTGAAGTGCTATCCCATATCCTTTGCTACTGATGCTGTTTCCAATGACTGTCACAGAGCATTCATCATCTGTCAGCGCAGCATATTCCACCACTGTCACATCCCACAGGAAAGCATAATTTCCTTTCTTTGCCTGTAAATACAGTACAAACACAACACAATCTAAACTCAAATGCATTTCTAGGTAAGACAAAACCCAAGCCAACAAAAAAAAAATCCAGATCTTGTAATTATTCTTTGGTGGTATCTCATTAGGTCACAGTTTATCTGTAGACCTCCAACATCTTAATACACAACATTCTTCCCTCCCAGCAGCACCTCATCTGCTTCAAGTCTTGCTTAAATATCTTCCTTTTTTAATAGGATAAAATATCACACTGTAAGTATAGGTAAAGTTTATGTAACAGGTTATTAATTATAAATGAAAGATATTGCTTGAAATTACAGGCTTTTATGCATGTTTTGTAGGAGACATGGAATGTGCTGATTCCATACATTCGTGTAACAAGATAAGTACAGTATGAGCACTAAGTTGTGTTCCTTAGTCATCACAGTCACCAAAATAAACATGTAAATAAACAGATTTCCCTTTTAAATAAACAAAAGCCTTCCAAGAGCTATGTTAGTCCTTCAACAAAAGGCATGCTCTGAGTTTAAAGAGTTCCCTCTCTTCTTCAGAGGTAAGAAGTTTCACAAGAATCTCCTATTATCTCAGTTTGGGGATAAATACTGTTTTATTTTAACACACACTCATGCAGATGTCCTTAAACATCAGAGTTAATTGAGATTGAAACCAATGGCTGCACACAGTGCATACTGTGAATGTAAATCACCTTAACACAAGAAGGAAGAAACATCTCTGTTAGGGATTGAATAAAGCAAAAAAACAAAAACAAAAACACCAAAACAAAACAAAACAAAAGTTTGTTCAAGTAATCATTGGTTTCCTAATATATTTAAGCAGTAAGTTTTTAAGTCTCTAGAGGACAGCAGAACAGATGGGCTGGAACATCCAAGGTAAATACATGACCAGTCATGAATGTAGATTTTTATTTTTTTTAAAGAAACTTTGAGTGATTTCAGATCCTTCTTTAGAATCACAGAATGAACTGGGTTGGCAGAGAACTCTGAGATCATCAAGTCCAATCCTAGATCCAACTCCACTCTGATCACTAGATCATGGCAGATCTTTAGGTCAGATCGATGCAAACCAGGGAGCTATATTAGGAGTTATTCAAGCAGGAGCCACACTCCACTGTTAGAATCATACATTCATTTAGCTGACACAACTTATTAAACCAGCATATTCATAAAAATATCTTGCACTTTATTATCACTGTGTGAAACCAGATCAGAGCAAGACTTCCACATCTGCACTGGGATACTGCACCTGGCTGTTTACCTAATCTGGCAATGGTGGCACACAGAAGAAAAGGACAAATTACTCTTCACTACAAGTGACCACCAAAAAATGCTTCATAACCTACTAATACAGGGGTTTGTACAAGGCATCTAGCCTGTACAGGTATCTAGCCTGAATTCCGCCAGCAACCTCTGTTCTTGGAAGCCTAAAAGATACTCTTCAAAGGCATTTTCTGAATAATCACAAATAACTAACTGGAGATCTCTGCATCTTCCTCTCTGGCCTTCCTGTGATGGACCTCAATGATTCCCATTATACACTTTGAAACCTGTGATGGTGCTGATAAAACTCCTACCTGGTGAAGGACCACAGACAATGTCAGTCCTGCTAGTAATCCTGGCAGGGAAGGACCATCTGAGGGTCTGGTTTTGCACAACTCAGACAGGTTATGTTCTTTGGAAAATAGTACATTATCTTCTGCTACCTATGACATGAAACTGTTCCAGTTTAAGTGCATTAAAAATAGGCGCTCGTGGGAACAAAGACAAGAGCTCTTGATACTGTACACAGAATTATTCAAAACCTATGCTATCAGAGATCAAAACCCTGCCTGATGGATATACAGAAACAGGACACCCAGAAAGGATTTGGCCTAAGTCATTGTAATAAAATGTGTCTTGCATTTCTCTAGGTTTTGGTGTTGTTTTGATTGGTTGGTTGTTCTCTCAGATTCTCTCATATTGATTTTTTGTTTTTGTTTTGTATATTTGTTTGGATTAAAGAGCTGCATCTACCTTTTGTTCTTTCAGAACTGGTCTGTAAATCACTTTTTCAAATTTACAGTTTAGAAAAAAAAAAAACAATGACAATGTATAATACATTCCTCATCTATTTCTTAGGAATACTTGAGGAACACAATCTTCCTCAAATATTCAATTTCCATTATAATGCAATGACTAGAGGAAAATCATGTTATTGATTCTACTTTTCAAGCCTTGGTTTTCTGTATTTTATTTTATATAGAAGAGTTTTGTACACTGACTTTCAATGATGGACAGCAGAGCTTTTATAAACTTCTGCTTATCTTGCGTTTGCAGTGTTGCTATTCCAAATTATGTCCTACAAGTATAAGCCATCAACGACCAAAGTCTGCCAGGGCTCTCCATATCTATTTTGCATTCTATTTTTCTCACATAAATCATTCTATCCAATGTCATCACATCTGCAGAGCACTATTTCTCAGACAGACTGATTTTTTTAGCATAAACAGGAATCTGAGTTTTAGACTCTTAGTTGCTTGTACATCTCGTCTACCAGAAATACTGGGTGTAAGGCTGCTCCCCCTCTCTGATGCCAAAACCAGACTCTCCAGAGATCCCTTTTCTCTAAGGAAAGATTTGTTTCTTTCAAAACTTCTTCCACTTGCAAAATTTTCTTCTCTGAGGAGTGGAAACTTAGAGTGTTCATTATGTGGAAAGTTTTCTTATAACAAGATGTTTAGTTGCTATCTAAATTCAGCATCCTTCCCTTCCCTGTTAATATCTGTTGTGACAGCTAAGCAGCATCATTTGTTCAATTTAAAGAAAAGCTGTCAAACTACAAAAAACATATGTACAAGACATACATTACATACATGTGTGTTTTTAAAGCATGTTTCCTTTTTACATACCTTCACTAGGCAAGTAGTAAAAGCCAAATAAAATCAAACTCACACTTATTTTCCATGAAAAATCAACCATAAACTTTTAAAGGCTGTTTAAATTTTTCATTTCTTTTTGCATGAAAGAATGCATGTGTGCACATGTGCATGCCCCTTAGCTGCCAGGCCATAGAGGTACTGGCAGCAGGAAGACCTGGCACTGCCCCATGGGATGGGCAAGAAACATGTCAAGCTCCCTAGATGCATATAACACAGATGTACCTACCCATGTAAGCAAGTTCTGGTCAAAACACATCCAATATCCATATCCTCAGGCTCTTGCATTCATGGCTCAGCCATCTAAAGCCTAAATTGTATGTTTTTAGGGCCCATAAAAAGGTTCTAGTGATCAGACATCATTGCAAAGACAGAATAGAGAGAAGGCTGGAAAAGGGCCTGTGGCAAACACCAGCTGAGAATAGCTAAGATGGCTTTAATAAAATATTACTGAAATTAAACACAGATTAATAAGCTAAAATTTGTACTTTGGACATCTAATTGCCTTTCATAGTTTGCTCCTTGCTGTGGCCTTATTGTGGCGGTCAACATACAGGCAAAAATCACTTGGTTAAACTTTCAACATCCTCTTTATCAGAAAGCCAGCCAAAGCAGCACTCATTTATTCCACACAGGTAGAACAACTGCTTTGACTCACACCAAAGACACCAGATTTATCTTTGGCTTAAGAGATGTAAGAAAGCAGATTTAATAAAAAGGAACTCCAGGGCAAAGCTTATATTAAAAAAATACT
The DNA here is from genome assembly GCA_013396695.1 of Sakesphorus luctuosus. Lineage (NCBI taxonomy): Eukaryota > Metazoa > Chordata > Aves > Passeriformes > Thamnophilidae > Sakesphorus > Sakesphorus luctuosus. The sequence goes on along the minus strand of VWZD01008010.1, from coordinate 1,171,002 downwards.
TCTTCTTCACAATCATAAAAAAATTAAAAGGCCAAAGAAGATTGCTTCCTAGACATAAGGAAGACCACAAAGAAAATAATACTCCAGAAAAGCAGTAAGCAACCTCATAATGTCACTCTTCAATGCGGAGGGAGATAGAAGAATATTGTTTAAAGGGTCTTGGATTATTGATGGTTCGATGATGTTTTTTTCAAAGAAAGCATAGTAAGAAATACTAATAATAGGGAAAAAAAAAAGATTAATTCCAGATTAAATTATAAGAAGCCATCATACTAAAGACAGAAGTGTCAGATTAATGCAAAATTCATCATTAATTTACTGCCAGAACAGAGTGTCACTGTAGCTGATGCCATTATATGGCCGGTACCACAGAAATATCAAAAAATGACCTTTACATTGGCATTAGTGGAGTAGTTCAAAAATATGCTTGGATAACATTTATTATCTATAAAAAAGCACTTTAAGAGAAGTAAAACAGTTCTAATAAAAAGAAAGTCATGCCATTTAATCCTGTTGAAATGTTTCCAACATTAAAATAATTAAGGAAACATTATAGGATGCAATAGATTCAGGTTTAAAGAAGAATTTTCTTTTACTTCAAAGGCTGATGGGTCAAGAAATGGAGAAATTTATGAGGGTCTGTGAAAGCATACGGATGAACAACCACAATTCACAATATAAAATTCACTGTGGACAATAAATTATTGGAAAAATAGTTTTTAAAAAATCATATTAATTGAAATTTTAAATTACTTTTACTCTCAAAATGCGAATGAATAGAGGCAACTGTTCAACAAGATTAGTCTGATTTAATGTTTGCTGTTCATTAAGGGAGAGGGACTTTTTAAAGGGAGAAAAAAGGGAAGGAATAAATTCTTACTGTGCTATTGCCTAAATCAATGATGCATTCTCACTTTGTGCTCTATTTAGTTTTGATCACTTTTGATCAGAAGCGATACACCGGAAGAAAGGAAAGGATAGAAAGAAATTTTGGCACCAAATTGATTGAACATGGGAACAAACAGTCTCAAGCAAAGCAGGGCTTTATAAAATGCAACAAAAGTTTAATTCTCTTATGTGGATATATAACAGATATGGCATTACATGGGGTACATATTACCTAATTCTTTCAAAGCAAAAATGGGTTCCCACAATGGAAAAACCCACAGGTTATTGTGCATGTCAGTGTAATTAATAATTACCCTGAAAACTGATTGCCCCTGGGTACTATGCAAACGGTTTGCTGCAATTTAGAAACATCTTAGAAATGCTTGTGATTCCAGTACAAATGTCCACTTGGGATAAGATGGCAGGAGTACCCACTGCACACTTCCTGGGCATCCTGGCTGCAGCTTGACCCAGAAGGAACCTTTCCTATGACAGCATTAGTCAGTCCTTATCTGTTATAGCACCAGAAAGCTCAAGTGGTAAAATAGCATTTTGTATGGACTGGTGACTTGTTTGGTAACCTGCTCGTATGTTATCCAGAGACACCGGTGAACAGGAGGACTTTTTCCACCTCCAGTGACCACTTTCAGCTACCTTGGGAGTGCAACAAAAGCAACTTGCCTGCCCTACCCATCTCTGAAACATCCTCCTATCACTTATGTGACACTGAAGTGTGTCAGTGCCTTTTCTGTGGCTCTCCCAGTGTTGTAAAACCCAGTGGGAGATGGTCACTGTGACTACAGGGACTGTGCAGAGTCTGAAGAGAGACCTCTTCAGACCAAACACCTCAAAAACTCTCAGGACTTTCTTCCACTTACCATCCTTTTGTTTTCAGACAGTCAAAGGGAGTAGGAAAACCTCTGTGAAATAGACAGAGATGGAATAGAGAAAAACTCCCCAAATCCCTGCCAGGAGCATAAACAACCAGCACTCCCCTTGAGTGCATTGAAGTGACACTGCTCTGTTTGTAACCACAGCTGAACTGTGATACTGTCTGAAGAAAATGAAAAGGAGAAGAAGGGAAGAAAGGATAGTAGTGATTTTATTTTTTTTTTCCATTGTGTCAGGCAAGTCCTCGTTCAGAAAAATGTTTTATGGATCTTTTTATGCTAGAGAGATTTAGATTTCCCATTTCCTATAAAATATCTTTCTAAGGCACATTTATGTCTCTTTCATACAGGAATACGTGTTTATGGATGGAAACTCACTTCCTTGGCTGACATCAATTCTCCTTTAGAAAAAAGTAGAATTTCTAGAAGTAATACTTGACATAGAAAACTTGTCTGTTTATTGAAAGAGCTCAATGAGCTAGGAAAAGTGACACTTAAACTATAAACACAACAGTTTAGTTGAAAATGTTATTAAATATTAATTCCAATTTATGTAGGTGTCTAATCAAATAGCAGCCTCGGTCATCTTTGGGGACTGAAGTAAAATTTAGTTGTTGACATTAATTGAATGAGCTGATCTAGTCATATAAAAAATCACCCTACAATATTGAAATCAAACTTCACATGAGAAGTTATTATCACATAGATAGGATGGAGCTGCCAGTTCCATACAGACAATATAATTGGTATTCTCAGCAGCCTGCCAATCTACAGTTACATTTCTGGCTTAGGCAAATCTACCTATCATAAATGGCAGCATGCAGCAGGCTTACAGAATAAGAGTATTTACAATTTCATGGATAAAGAGCACCCACTGCCATAAGAATGGCATAAGAGAAAAAAGGAAAGTGAAACACTACATTTTTCTAAGGTAAACTGTTTTATTATTGGCTTAGACGATACAGTACATAGAGGAGTACTTAATGTCTCTATTTCTCCTTTAAATGCTAACAAAATCTCTCAAAATAGAGGCCTCATTTTCGTGAAATGCTGAGCAGATTAAACAAACAAACAAACATGCTGCAGACTTTGCTATTGCCAGGGCTCTACATTGTACCGGGGAGAAAGGCTACTGGAACAGAGTGCAGAGGACTTTAGGGAAGCTCAGCTGGGAGATGGGTGAAAAGGCAGGGTGAACCAAAACTTTTGACTAAATACTCATGTGCTCAGAAGACACAGCAGTGTTTGCACAAAGATTTTGTCCAAAAGTCATGCAAACAGTTGGGGATATTTTGCTAAAGGACATTGAATTGGGAAATGGGTTGGCTCACATTGCTGTGTTCACCCTATTTAAAGCACTGAAAAAAACATTAGATTTTGAATACTTCCCCCCGACTGATATAAAAAAGTCAAAGTAAAAAAAAAGAAAAAAACCCCCAACCATATTATTATTTCCCACTTAAAAAAGTATAAAGAACTAGTAATATGTATTAATTCAGAACCAGTGTTTCACTGACAAGAGTACCTCTGATCAACTATTCACTACATTAATAATGACTGTTAACTTGTTTTAAAAAAAAATCAATGGACAGATAAAGAGGACACTTTTCACTAAAGGAGCAACACCTTAAGCTAACATGTCTGCATCCTTTCATCTCCTGGACACGTGATTTGATATAAGGTATGATCTGTCTTTGCTGAGCTTCAGGATGGGAAGTAGAAGGGAGAGGCAATCCATGAGACAGTTTGGACATTTGTAATGGTCTGATCTGAACCAATTCTGTTTCTCACAGGGCTTGGCACAAAGATGTAGGATCCCAAGCTAGTGTGCATCAGTTCTTGAATCTCACATCAATGCTCAGTTTCAAAACAACACCAACAAACACCAAAAAACCAAAAAGACCCAACCAACCAAAAAACAACAAAAAAAGAAGTGTAGTCTTATCAAAGAGACATAAAATGTAAAAGCATAGTGTCAAGTGAATGCATTTTCAAAGTTTGGAATAAACAAAGAAAAATGTTGCATTAAATTTCTGTTTTGTGAGAAGTGAGCATATGTTCTGTGAATCCCTTGATTCTTAACTCTTGTTTCTAGTAAGTTCAATTCAAGAACACAGAAAAAAACCTCACTAACTGAAATGAGCAAAGGATAAGAGTCAGTATCTGGATAATGTAAAGAATGACTCTCAAAAATGCATTATCAAAATCTCCGAGTAACTGAGAAACCTTACGACCAGATCCAAAGAAGGACTTACACACTGAAGACTTAGGCAGAGCTAAGGTACTTCAATTGAAATCCAGGACCCCAAAATATGATTCTTATCTGCCATCAAGATGCTAAACGGAACTTTGGATTTGAATTTAGGGTTTTCTTATTTGACTGTGATTTCTTTCCTAAAACTTAACATTAACTCCATAGAAACAACAGTGATACAAGAATGAAAAGTCCTGTGATCCAGTCTTACCTTCCTGATGCCTTCAGAAGGGTTCGATACGCAATTATCTGCCCCATTATTCTTACTGATAGTCCTCCACAGTTCAGCAAATGTGTTATCCTGCTCCAAAGGGTTTGTCCCTTTTGCTTTAAAGTATTCATACACTGCTGAATCCCTGACTGTACCATAAGATATATCCATTTGTTTAGACAGATCCTGAAACGTTCTGAAATTCAAGCAATATTGAGATGTTAGTATTACGTGCACAACAGCAAGATTTCATCAACTAAATGGTTTCTTTCTATGTCTGTCATTAATCAGAAAGCGCTTACCCTCACCAAGTAACACTTGCATAGCTCGTTCCTTATCATAACAGAAAACCAAGGAGTTATTTAATTGTATTGAGATCATATGATCTTATCTATACCCAAGCTCTGTTTCTCCCCAGTGAAGACTGTGTTTTTGGACAGACAACATTTGTGTTAAATATTATGCCACCAAGATCGAACAGAATATAATGTGATAAAGACTTACCTGAACAGAGTAAAACCTCATATTATAAACATAAACTTCCAGCCCCATCAGCATCCCCAGAAATGCCTTCCAAAATTCAGTGGAATTTGCAGTTACACCAATGCTCTCTCTGACTCCAAATCAATATGACTGTTTTAAACAAACAAATAAAAGTCTCGCTTCCAATTTCCACTAAGTCTCTCGTGCTCTCTCTTTTCACAACCTCTGGTAAAACAGGGATTTTTCATTTGCACACAGGACTAACTTTCATTGACTCATCATATACCACTCTGGAAGTGTAAATAGGCCTCACCCTGAGAGGCTGTGTATGCACAATTTATTTTCAAATTGTAAAAAATGTAATTCACTCCTGTTTTACAGTCTTTCCTGCACCAAAAGGTGTAAACCACTGCCTGCATCAATGAAAACCAGCCCAGGTTTCAAAACATTTAAGTAGCATCCTAGCTGTTTTCCCCTTCAGATGTTCATTCCTATTCCTGTGCCTTCTTCCTTTGCCCTCAAGTGTCACTTCTGTGCAGTGCCATCAAATTTCTTTCATCTGAGCACACACACAAACACACCACTGACCACTACACATGGCAGCAGGGATCAAACTGGATCTCAAAAATAACGTGTTATTTTCTGTTTTATAAACATGTGACTTCACATACTAACAACCTGCTTCTGATATGACCAACTAACACTGCTTGAGACCAGTCAAATTAAACCAACTCTCCTGCCTCTCCCTCAATTCTTTTTCCCCAAAAGCCATCTTTCAGAATCAAAAATCCCTCCTCAAAGGTCTACTCATGCCACCTCAATCCCTGCCTCCACCTTCTGGAGCCATAAAACCATCACATTTTGCCTTGCAGCTCATGCAGGTTTCCCCACAATGCTCCCGGGGAGCCTCCCCTGAGCCCATGACCCTAAGCTGTTTGCCACAGCTGAAGACTTGTCACAGACAATATTGTTCTGCCACCCTTCTCTCTGTTTCTCTGGGGAGATGGCACTGCCAACACCTCACATTCCTGTAAGATTCCCTGCAACACTAGTTGAAGCAAAGCAATCTGGGCAAATACAGATAACATACAAAATTGTGTAGAAAGCTCTTCTCCCTCACATGTGCTCCAGGCATCCCAAGTTTAGTTGCCAATGGGCCCCTTCACTGGGACCCACTATGTGGGTGCTGCCAGCTCTGTGTCCAGGCCTGCAGCTCAGCAGGGACGCCTCTCCACCAGCACTGCCCTCCCAAACTCTTCGAACTCGCAAGCTGCTTCAAACAGTTTAAGTGGTTTAAGTTCTTAAATTGTGTTAAGGACTTTTTATCATTTTAAGCTGTTAAGCAGCTTTAAGTTCTGAAATTGTGAGAACAGTTTTTCTCTAGATACATTGCACACTCTCGGAGTTCCATCAAACCCCAAACCTACTATTTCCCAGGTCTCTATATGGCACTTTTATAAAGTACAAAACAAACACCTTTGGGGTCGTTGGAAATTCAAAATTCTAATGAAAAATGGGACAATTTGTGCCAACTTCTCTCTTGTTAACAATCCTGAAAGGTCTGATCTGGCCTCCTAAATCTACAGGTACATCCCATTGAACAGGATCGGTTTTCCTCCAGTCTTGATCTAAATGATTATGTGCTGTATCATTCTGTCTTTATTTTTTTAAAGGTAAGTTTCATCATATCCTGTACATTTGCTTACATCCTGGGAATGGATGATCTGGTCATCAAAAGACACATATTTCTATTTATTTTATGTACAAAGGACAAAGAAAGGCATCCGATACACACAGGAGGGTTTCTGTGGCAACCTTTTCACACCAGGTTTGGCATACAGACTTTGGCATGTGTAAAAGAGCGTGTTTGGGAGAAGCATAGTAGCAGAAAAGTATTTGGCTAATATTCTTTAACACAGCTTTCAGCTGGTATCAACTTTACAAATGCCTACTGCTCATACTGCCATTCTGTTTGAAAGTTTGAACACAAGAGTTTGGGTATTTAAAAAACTAATTTAAACTGCAATTTTAATATCATCACTATTTTCTGTATCACTTCTACTGCCTCTAATGCTGCAGAAGCTTTTACTCAGAAATGTGCCTTTTGTTTTAGCTAAATTTCACTTCACTGACAGTTGGTATTTTTGTTTTAGCTAAATTGTATTTTATTGACAATCAGTGCTGTACAAAAACACAGTACACGTTGATTTATGAGCAGCACAGTTTCTTCAGTTCTCTAAGCATCACAAGGCAGAGTGAGCAAATTTGGGTTTAAATCAAGTGCTTTGCAATAAACAGACTATCAGTTCAGGAGGCAGGGAGGGACGCCCAACTTTGCCTGGATGTAGGGAATAAGCTGACTACCCCTTTAGCTGGCAGCATTTCCTTGGAAGGGGAAATGTGGAGTACTGTGTGTCCTAAGGATTATAGGTACCTTTCTCACAGCGCCCTGTTTGTTGTATTATAAGAACAGCCAATGACAAAGGAAATTCTCCCATCACTGGAAATATCTGTGAGAGACACAGATGGTCACCAAAGGATACAGTGAGACGCACAATTGATAACTAACCTTGCAAGTGATTCCTGTGGCATAAATTCAGAAGGATGGAGACTAAGTAAGAAAATAACCTTATGCCTTTACCAAAAAACCTCTCAGAAATCATCCTGACAGAGAGTGGTCTAGACCACAGTCCTTCACTCTGTATAAAAATATGTCTCTGTTGAACTTCTGCACTGAAAGTGTAGGTGATGCTCAGTATCTCCATGGCTAGAGAAGTGGTCAAAAATTGGGCTGTGGTCAGTACAGCCACATACATAAAAGATACTGAATAGAGATGAGAATCTCCTACCTTTTACAGGGTGAAGTAAGATAACCACAAGTGTGGGGTTTAACTCGCTGTTATTTCAACTCCCTCAGATTTGTCATTGCCAGACAAAATCATTCACAACATTTCAGACACTGTCTGTCTCATACAATTGTGCCATTCTCTAAAGCAGCTACTGTCCTTGTTCTTAAGGTTTATTTCTGCAACCAGCTGCTAGCTGGATGCCTCTCCTTTAGCCACAAAAATTCTTGTTCCATTTGCCTGTCACAAAGACTTCAGGCATTTAACATATAAAATTATTTGCAACAAAAACCTGTAGCATAACAAGATGCCCCATTAACCTTACCAACTCAATTATTGGATCTCACAACCCATTAAAGGCTCTCTGTAAGTGTGATTAAAGATAAAGCTAGTAAAGCAGAAAAAGCCAATGTTCCACAGTTACAGGAGCCCAACTTCAATTTGTAGATAAATACATCCACTGTGTGATTGCTATAATTGACGAGTACATGTAAACCAATTGATTTAAGTAAATGTATCTGTGGTCAATCCGAAGAAAAATGGTGTCTCTTCAAACAGTATCACAAGCCAAAATATTTAATGCCTGTAGTTATGTCTGCTGGATGAATGCAACAATTGATACACACTTCCCAGTGGAATAGCAATTACTTCATGCACAGTCAACCAAAAACTGGGTGCTCTGCTCGTTTTGGGTTTTTTTGGAACATACTGACATAAAACATATGCTGCAGAAGACACAGCCAGGCAATAGCTGTACCAGCATTTATAATAGACCACTAGAAATAATTGCCAGAATAACAATACTGGTTAAGTTACAGTGTTCAGAGATGTTTTCTTACTAGTAAAAGCCTCATGTAGCTGTAGATGTATAGACTAAAAATATGCTGCCAGTAGGGGGTTATTTTACTCCGCTACTGCTTTAAGCCCAAGACTTCTGGATGAATAATAAGTGACAGACTAAACTTGACACTAGGTGCTTTGAGGTAACTGCTGATCAGTTAACTCAACTGGAGTCATCAGGATCCTCAGATATGAGCAAAGTATTTTTCAAAAAACCACCAGGTTCCTGTCAATTCTAAAACCAAGATTTTGTTATTATTATTATTATTATTAAAATAAGGTCTACTAAACAAAGGAACAAGAGAAAAAGGCAAAAAATATTTGCTTATTGAGCTTTTCCTTATCCTTACTGTTCATTTTTAAAAAAAGTTTGTAGCAAGCAGCACATCTGAACTCCTGTGTGCAAGGTCTATTACTGTAAACAGGCCAGTGCCTGGCACCACGGTGCCATGCAGGAGTGGTGTTTTACACCACAATAACAAATGCAGCATTTTATCCTGACTTCAGAAAACCAACGTGGGAAAAGCCTGACAGATTCTTGATTTAGAGGTAGGTTCTCCTGAGCCTTCACAACTGCCCACGTTCTGACACTGTAAAACTGGGGATATTTACAGTCTGCTATTACTTACAGAAAAATATTCCAGCATTTCTGAATCCACAGTATTATTCTAAAATTATGCAAAATTTTTCATGCTTAGCTCCCGTCCTTGTTCTGCTTTGTTGTAAATATATTTCCCAGCACTATAATTGTCAAACAACAAGATATACATAATTCCTCTCAACCAAAATTAATTTTCTTAATGAATATAAATCCCTAAGCCATACACAGACAGCAAAATAAATTTACTGATTTTTCCAAATGTGGTGAGCAAGCTCTGCTCTTCTTTTACCTTCGGAAGCCACTACTCTGAGATTTTTGCTCAATGCAGCATAATATTTTAGGTGACGGCTGCCATCAAGATAAAGTGTCCCAGAGATGATGAGACTTTTTAAGCTGCTCTGCCCAAATGAAGCCTTAAAAATGCATGTGAAAAAGGTATGGCACAAGTCCTAAATTTCCATTTTTAAATACCTTGAAGCTACTTTATTTTCTTTTAAGCTCTTTTTTCCTCCAAAAGTTAAGAATCCATTAAATCTACAGAATTAAATATAAGTGCGGTTCCTAAGTAGAACTGTTTTCTCTGCAGGAGAGGGAAATACCTGCTTTATGCACTGGGAGAACAGTAAACCACTAAACTTCTAAGTAAAAATAACAGTATCTGAATTGATCTGACAACCTTACACCACCAGTGTAAGGCCAAGAAATACTTATGAACTGAACCCTAGAATATAAAAACCTGTCTGAAAGGAGATTTATTTGATAAAGTCATCACCAGCAGAAAGCAATGAATTGAAAGAGAATTCTACCTACTGTGAACTGCAGAAAAGTGCAGAATTTTGAGACATAAAATTGCTCATCCCTCCGTGGATGAATTTTCCATGACAATGAGGAAAAATGAGGAAATGGCGTTAGTTGTTGTCAACCATTTCAATTCACCCACTGAGAGATGAATTTCAAAGTCAAGCAAGCTTTGCCAGATATGCTTCTCATTTGTAGATGTCTCCAGTGAGAAAATCATCTGCAAAGCTAAATCAAGGTTGAAGTGGTACTGTGAGGGTACAGATAATGTCTGCATGAGCAGAAGATCCTGCAATTCAGAATCTCAGTCTTGATTTGAGTAATGATTAATTTTTATAACCCAAAATTACATGAAAAAGGATCTGAACCTTAGTCCATTATTCCAAATGAACAACCTTTGGACTTTGGATCTCCAGTTTTAAGTAAAATTCATGAGTAGGTAAAGCATGTATTAGAACATCTGAAACAGAGTTCAAACTTTCACCTAAAGATATTGTCTAGAGCCAGACTCCTGGGGTTGAATAGTTAAACTGGTTGAAATGCTTGGGAAAAAATAAAAATCCCTCTGTTGTGGATACAAACTGCCACTAGGGGATGACAGTCACGCTGACTGAGGAACTTGCATGAAAAGCTTCACTGTCCTGCTGAATCCAAGCTACAAAAGCATAGGCCAACTTAAAAATGGAAGACAGAATAGCAGTTAGTGTCTGTAAGCTTTAACACAACTGATACTTCATAAGCCTTCAATTTTATGAGAAAGACTGTTATATTAGCTGAACAATGAAGTAGCATTAGAATTGACCTACCTTTAGCACCTACAAGTCTAAAAAATAAATATCTTTAAAAGAAAAAAAAAACATATTATGACATATTTCCATATTTGTATATCTTTCCCCCATTTGTTACATAGGAATGTTACTTGTGTGTGTTTAACTGGACACGCATAAACTAAAATATGGGCTACTTTAAAGATTGTGAGGCAAATAAAACTCTTCAAGGTAATGTTAGAATGGCAGTAGCCTTAGTACAGAGAATACTAAAATGGAAGCTAGTTTATTTCCACACTTAATAACCTTAGACTCCAGAAGAATTGAGCCCATAGTTTTAATTTGTGCATCTCTGACTTCTTTTGAAATACTGAATAATCAAGCTGAGCTCTTAAAGCAATTGTTAAATTGCCAGCTTCTCTATAGAGACATGATCCAATTCAGCATTGTTCCATTTCATTGAAAATCAAATCACTTTAAATGCTCTTAATTCTGTCTGTGTGCAGTGACGTGCAGACCAACAGGTTTCTTCAGCAAATACACTAAATAAACTCTTAAATTTACCAACAGGGATAAGTCCAGTAGAAATCAGCAAGCAGTACTTGCATGGCTAGTATACATTTTGCTGGATCAAGTCCTTCACCTGCAAATATATACTGTTTTATAGTTCGTATAAAACTCATTTTATCAGCTCTCCATGAAAAATACCATCCACTTTACACAAATCCTTAACGGAAAAAGCCTCGTGGGAGTTTCTACAGGGGAAGCCATCAGTATTGACAGAATAAACTCCACTGAAGCCATGAAGCTGCAGCCTTTCACACCAGGACTGCGCCTTTCCAAATCACAGGGGGAGACAAACAGTGCAGACAGTTAAGGCCATGTCTACTCTTGTCATCATCTGTGGGGCAGGAACAGCTGCTACACAGGATTTCAAAGAAGCAGGATTTCTTCCAGTGCAAAAAACAATCAATTGACATGTGTCACACAACACATTGCCATGTCAACTACATTTTTTACTACAGCAAAACCAAACAGTGATTAAACTCCTCAGCAGGTAATGGCACTGCTTTCATGATGATAATGGTCATTGCTGCCAGTGTGGTGCCATCTGTGACACCTTGTCTGGACTGGGACTACAATACCCTGTATGAGGTGCAACCAAAAGAAAAATGCAACATTCAGTTATGGATTTACTGGGGAAAGGAAGTTCAAGCCATCTTTATTTCTGCCACAGGAGGAGGGGATTTGCTGCACATTCTGTGTGCCGTGTGTGAGGGAAACAGTTCTGTCACCTATCCAGTGTAGGATCAGGATCCTCTCTCCCGCTGCCCTGAAGAGATTTCTGGCTACCAAGAAGATTTAACAGATATACCAATACTTCTGAGATCTATTCAAGCACCCAAAAGCACATACTCAGGCTTTCTAGGACTGGGGACAAAAATATAAAGACAAAGAAAAACAAAAAACAAAGCAGACAAATAATAGGTATACAAAGTACTAGAAAGACAGCCCTTGTAGAGCTTCCAAACTGATTCAAAGACTTCCACTATCCTCAGTTCCTACATGCAAAGGGAAAGACAGGTCAAGCAAACTAAACTAAAATAAGCTGTTTTCTTAACTCCTCATACAGCAATGATTTCCTTGTTTTCACTGGGACTCTGTTCCAGCAGAGCTACAGCATGACTAAATTTTAAAAGAAGGGAACAAACAGTAGGTATAACTACTGAAATTCAAAGACATTCAAGCCATTATTAAATTATGCACTGTCATGTTTATGATTTTTATAGTTATTAATTACTAGCTACACACATTGTATTGGCAAAACATTTGTAGTCTTTGTGTAGAGTCTGAGATGCAGCAGAAATATGTTCTATTACCAGCACTTGAAATCTCACTCTCTCTCTCTAGTGATCTCAGAAAAATCTGCAGCATTTTTGCTAAAGCCAAAGTGTGGAGAATGTAGGACAAACCCTATACAAGTAGGCTGTGTCCCATTGCTCACAGAACTTCTTAATATCCTCCAGCAGTTTATTTAGGAAACATGCCCATTTTCAAAAAAAGACTTAACAGTATTTCTGGCTGTGAGGCTCAAATTTGGATCCAAAAATCAAACTGGATTCTCATCATAATCAGTAAAACAGGTTCTTCTGTAAACAAAATTAGACCTCTGGGTATTCCTATCCATTGCTATTTCTAAATGATGCCCTCAGGACCACCTCGGCAACTCCAGTCATCTGCAGTGATCTGTACAAGTGTGACTTGACTTGTCTCTGGATCGTGGAAGTTCATTTTGCCCAGAGCTGACACTGGCTCTGCTCCAGCACTGCACATAAAGAAATCTGTTAAACAGCTAGAAATCAGCTAAACATCTCCTGATTGCCAGTCCAGTGTTTGTAACTATACTTCCAATCCTCCTCTTCTCCAAAGCTCCTCCAGGCAATAAAAGCATAAGTTGCTGAGATTGCTGTTTTTTTCATTAATGAGGGTTGTTGTTTTTTATTAATTATTGTTATTGTTATTATTATTTTATTTATTTTAGTGCTTATTTGTAAATTATTTCTTTCTGAATATCCTATATTTTCTGAATTTATATCACATTGTAAAAAAACCATGATGGTCCTTATAGTAGAAGTTATGATTACTTGGCTTGAAATGTTTTCAAAACCAAAAACCAGCATAATAAATAATTCCACTAATAGTGGTAGCAATGGAAGGTGCTTTCTGAGCATTCACATCTCAGAGCTGGATCCACTGGTGCCCCATAGTTTCTGATCTCTGGATGGAGTTTCTCTCATGCCTGGCCATTTATAATTTCACATGAACTCCTTTGATGCCTCACTGAGGAGTGAAGTCAGAAGGCAGTCTTTCCTTTATATTTACAAGGCCATTATCAGAATCCCTTTTCACAACCTCATTTTCCATATTTCTAAAAACTTCATAACCTTGAGATATTATTACCGAGTTTGCCCATCACGTTTGGTATTTAATAATGGAAAAGATCAGACTGACAAAGAGACACACAGACTGTCCAACATTTCACTTTCTTTTAAGATGCAGGCTCAGGTTTTTTAAATCAGGAGCTCTAATTTGTATGCTCAGATCCACATTTAAACTACTACATGACTGGGCAGATTTTCAGAACAGATCAAGGAAAATCTTGGCACAACAGCACATCTGTAAGACATTGGCAGATTCAGTTAAAAGTCTGGAAAGGGGTTCAGAGCAGCTATGAGCACTTGCTGCTCATCCTGCAAATCCAGAAAAATCAGTCCTGCTAAAAAATCTGGATTAGCCTGGATTCTTTACCCATACTCCATATTCCATTCAACAGTGAGGAGGATATAAAAATGCAAAGAAAAGGTGAAAAAAATCTCAAGAGTTTGTAGCATGTTTGCAGGAAAGAAATACTCCTGTTTGGACTACCTTTGAATGTTTTCTTACTTTACTTTTAAACCACTTTGCTACTGTGGCCTTTCTCTGAGTAGCTCAAAGGGTTAACATGTTAATTAAAACAAGGTATTCTACTCCTTAAATTATTAATTAAAATAAAAACTGCAGCTGGTGTTTAACAGCAACTCAGTCCCAACAGCAGGTTTTAGTCACTTCACCTAAATCAAACATATCATAAAGTTGGCATGAAAATCATATTGTCTGACTCAAACACATCTGGCAACTGACACATGCTTTTACCTACAATGAAAATAACAAACTATCTGTATTACATATGCAGATGCAGTTTAAATTGTTTGCTGCACTGATGTCTTTTACCACTCACACTCGGAAGCTAAAAATCCTAATGAAGATTAATGATTAAGATCGAGGGTGAAGAAATTGCTTTCTTCCTTTTCAACTGGTGTTATAAGTACTGATAGCACTGACATTCTGTTTTGCACTCAGATGACAGAGAGTAGCTTTTTAATTAAATAGAATGGGGAACGGATAAGCTTGGCATCTTGCTGCTGGCTTATAACGTCTTTACTCGGGGTTAGTGGTACTTTACACAATGACTGTTAGGATATCATTATCCTGGGAGTAGTTCCATTAAAAGTCCATGAAATCCCAGTGTGGGATGAGGTCCTACTCAACTCTTTATTAAGTTTTGATTTATCAGGAGCTGTTGCATGCCAGCAACCTCATAGCTGGGGTAGAGGGGCTGGGTGAATTCCTATCTGTCAAAGGTACAATGTTATGCTGGAAAAAGCTTCACACCCTTCCCTTCCCACAGGGAGTAAAGCAGAAGCTATCGATGTTGACAAAGAAGAGAAGAAAACAGAAAGTCTCTGAAGAGACATCATGACTGCTAGAGCATGTGCTGTACACTCCTGGGAAATCAAAATATAGGGCTCTTCATTAATAGTGAAAGCACATATAGCATTCATCAGTTATTATTGATGTCGAAAGTGCACACATCATACATGCATATTTTAAAGTCTGGAGGCTCACTTGCTTGTTTCTCAGAGGACTGAAGCACATGGCACATGGTGTGCTTCCCCCTGCATCCTGATGGACAGAAGGGGAAACAGAAGAAGAAATCATCCCCTTTGGCCTCTCCCTCTCCTCACTTTGAGCACAAACCTTGCCTGAATACTGACCTCATATTAAAAATGCTGAAAGCACCGCATCAAACCCAACTAGCTGTTCCTGATATTGAGATTTATTAGTTTATTGGGTAGCCTAACTACACACCTTGAAATATGAGCTTGGAAATTGCATTACTGCCATATGTGAGGAACACAATAGGTAACATCCACCCCATTCTAATTGATGGTTTTCTATTCTTTTCTAGATAGCTATGACTATTCATAAATCAATTAAATTAAATCAGTGGCATATTCTCTTAGGCTGGTTTTAATGGCTTAGAAGGCAAACAACTTCAGTGCATGTGATTACATTTCTTTTAATGTGACAAACTTTGTCAGCTGTACCAAAATAGCTTTTCTAAGGCAAAACTATTCTCCCCCTCATGTCCAGATGAGTCCAGAAACATTCCTGTGTTACATTATAAAGGGGGCACACATGCAGAAGAAGAGAACATTGCTCAGTAAGGCAGATGAGCCCAGGAAATGGAAAGCACATACGCAACTCTTCTCTTAGCACCACAGTACTATTTCCAGAAAAGTTTTCTTTCTCTCTAGAAAATCTTTTGCAACACAAGAGCTAAGAACTAGTAGGAAAACACTCATGGTAAAAACCAGGAGTATATTAGTTCCCAGGGAAACTATATTTCCAGCTTCTTTCTCCCCTAAACACTCATAACCTGCATCAATTAAAAATGCTTTCCTGGGGTTTTGTGGTTGTTTCATTTGGTGGTTGGTTTGGTTTGGTTTGTTGTTTTGTTTTTTGGTTGTTGGTTTTTTTTTCCATACACAGGAATAGTTTCTAAATCTCCTTTAAAGCCTTTCCTTTAAATGGCAAGTTTACAGATTTTCACCTCATGTTAAGATGTCTATAACCATTTTAGAATGTATTAGAACAACTTTTATTTCAGCAGATGAAATACCATCCTATTTATCAGTTAAGGTGTTAAGAGTGTAAGGTGAGAGAATGAATGATCTACTATCATGGATACATTTATAAAGGCTACTTTAGATTTGGTAGATTTGAATGGAAATGTCAAGAGAAAAGTAACCACATTAAAAGTGTTTGCAAGATGATGGAGCTCACTAACCTGAGGCAAAACAAAACCAAACACAAATATTAATATAATAAATTTCAAAGGGACAGACTCAACAAACTTCAAGAACTGGAAGAAAAAAAAATCTCTTGGGGTATTGCTTTAAAAGACAGAGGGCTACAAAAGGCCTGACAATTCCTGAAAGAAACCATATCAAAGACACAGATGCAAATTATCTTAACATGAGGGTGTATTAAAAGAAGGTATAAGGCAGAAATTATTAAGAAATTATACTGCCAGCAAAAGCTCTTTCAGGACCTAGAAAACCAAAGGCATTCTTTTCCTTGAGAGATTTTAAAGAGTAGTGCCACCGTTGGCCTAAATATGCATGAGAACTGTACAAATGCACAGGAGAAAAAAGGCCAGAGAGTGAAAAATAAAATCCTCCTCACAACACCAATGAATTTAGCTTGTATGATTTAAGGTGTCACTGCAGAAAGCCATTTATGTCACCCTGTGACTGAAATTCCAGTGTCCAGAGAAGAGCTGGCAAAAAGATAATAGCTGTACCCCAGCTATCCCATACAAAGTTTGCTTTCTTAATTTATGGCTAATTTTGTCAGCACAACATGAAACAGGTGACTGTAAACTGCACTCACCAAAACTGAAACTCCTACCTTCACAACCTACAGCACAGGCATGTTCAGCCTTCATTCTCAGAAAGAACAGTTGCTGAATGTTTTTCCAAGAGATCACCTTTTGAATTGCTTGCATGAAACTGAACTTTTAGGCTATAGCAGGTATGATCTTTACTTCATTTTGACAGTGGAGAACAGTGCCGGCCATAGCACAGTGGCACTGTTCAATGTCAATTAACCATCCCTGGCTCTGGGAGGACACCTGGGCAAGCATCCTTCCTCTGTCCCATCTGGAAACTTCCTTTCTTTTCCTGCTCCTCCCTCTATCCAAAATAATCTAAAGAAATAAACAATTCAGTGTATGTTCCTCGTACTCACAGTCAGCCTGCTGAACATCGAATACATGGCAATGAACAGAAGGTGGGAAAATTCCTTTGCTGTCAGGTGGATGAGAAAATCCGATGCTGAACAATCATGGTGGAAGAATGACAGAGCCACTGCTCATGTGGGATGTTGGTGAGGAATTGTGCAAGGTGAGAAGAAACCTTTTTATATGAGCAAATGAAGCTTTTCCCAAAATACTGTAGATTAGCAGAGTTGGAAGCCCATGTATATGTACTGTCTGAGCTGACAGCAAGTCAAAAAAGGTACAATTTTCCCTTCTTACCAGTCAGTACATGGACTTTCAGCTTCATCTAATGGTTTGAGGAATGAACTTAATGTGATTAAGTCTTTACTAATTATAGGTAGTTGTGTGAACTCTATTTGCTTTTTCTGGCTTCAGGGATGCTGTCAGAGAGACCTCCTGACTCGATAAATTGGAAACCTATGCAGTAACATGCATTACATTGACCTGTAACAGAACAACCCACAGGACTTTTATAATAAAGTCCACTGTTACACAAATGACTCTGGCCAGCACAGATAAATGATATAAAATAAAAGTTATTTTGCAGAGGGTTAGTTTTGTTTATTTGGGTGGTGGTTTTTTGGTTGTTTTTTTTTCAGGCAGCTGCTTCATTGACAAATGTCAAGAAGATATTTCTACATTTTCAGGGTCTACCTGGCTTTGAGAGTGGGTTTTTTTAAAATATTCTTTTGACAAAGATGTATACCACAGGGGCACATGATAATCTGTGTTTTTAAAAAAGAAGAGCAAACACAGCAAGGAGGCAAACACATGCAAAAGTATATTAACATGGAAAAAGAAGTTCAGGAATTTTGCATTGTAGGTTGGGAAATACATGCCTGTTACAGCGGAAAAGAATTATTAATGCTTTTGCAGGAGTGAAATTCAAATAGATGAGCATACTGGCCAACCACTTTAATGGTGGTTCTTCACTCAGACTCATTTCCAAAACAGAATTCACCATGAAATTTTTCTTCTTACTCCTGCTTTAGTCTTTAGAGGTGATGGATTGAGCAGTTAAGAGATGTCTGAAGCTTTAAGGCTGTTTCTATTTGATTTGCTATAGTAGTAATTATTTTGCTTTTTTAATATCCCTCTGTATTATATTGTATTATCAGTTCATATAAGACATTAAATCCGCTTCTGTAGAGAGAAACAATAGAAATATAAATATCCTATTGAGCAAAAATCTTCCATTACTGCGTTTTGCACTGTTTATCCCTTAGGAGTCAAGTAGAAAATATAACCCAACAAAATAAGCCATAGGTACTATTCTTGTAATAAAAAGAAGCCTCATGTTACAACGAAGAAGATTTAAGTCACAGGCCAGTGTGGTTTAATGTATGCAGAAAACATACAGCCACTCTATGGGCAGCCACTGAATAACCTATATTAATATGAGACAATCTGCCCCAAAAGGTAACTCAATCTGAGCTGAGAAGAGATTGAGTAGCAAACAGCAGATTTAAACCCCTTCCTGTACATTTTGGTGGGCTGTCATGAGAGATGTTACTCTTACTAGATTTTCATCCTTTCAAAGCAAAAGAAAAAAAAATAAAAACATTTTATTACCTGCACAGATGGCAGATTTTGCTAATGTTATAGCCAAATAATTTTCTTCTCTAAACTGTGCATGCATCTGAATTTTAATGCCTCAACGCACCTAAGTCACAGAATTTCTCCATAACATGAACAAATGAAGAGATGCGATGATAGAGGTGTCATAAAAGTCAAGTTGGAGAGGTATGGAATCACAAATCTCTTGGTTTGCCATTGATCTCCAATATAGGACACATTTTTTAAGGGCAACTGGAGAGATGGAATGCAAGCTTGATTTTTTAGCTGTGCATTCTCATTTTTCTCCAAAAAATATCCTTGGGAAATATTTGTGCTTAGATGTTTGCCTGCTTGTTCAGTTCCAGGAGCAATTAGGATCCATTTTGAGCCGTGGTTGAGTGGCATATGCCAACATTCAGAAAGCTTTTTAAAAGGCACCAGACTCTGTGAAGCACCCACTGGGCATCACCATCAATAGAAGTGAAATGAAAAGACAGACAATGGGGGTTCTAGCACTGGCAGCAGCACAGCACCTTGTCCTGAACAGTGCCTGAAGGCAGAGGGCTGGCAAACTCTGCCCCTGAGCACAGGCTGCAGAGCATCTCCCAGGAAACTTCAGCCATGTGCTCTAAACAGGGAATGGTCTGGAAAGGAAAAAAGTTTGGAGATTTTGTCCTTGCTCATTCACTTGAATCTTTCTTACATACTTTTTTAGCCTTTTTTTAATGGATGAACTTCATCTAGTTATTTAATGATTGAAGCTTTTGCTCACAGGCTTTAAATAATAATCCTGATAATAATTTTTTATCATGCTCATTCATACATGCCTCCTGCCAATGTGCCTGAGGTGCTGCACAGACACCACAAAACAGTACAAATTAAACATAACAAAAGATAATCCAATGAAATATTTAAAAAGCCATGTATGATATGAACAGAAAGGCTGATTTAAATACAAGGGATTTCACGACAAAATTGCTGAAAATGCAGAGCGATTCCTGCAAGGTTCTTGCTACCAACCCTTTCAATTTCACTTAATTATAGCAGATGAAACCTTTGTTCATATCCCTCTAGTTGGCATCTTCCAAGTACTTTCTTCATTTTCTTTTAAAGTATTTTGAGATTGTTTCTGTTTTGTATGCAACACAGAAAACCTATCTTTTTTGATACCTGCAGTGCTACTATAATATGGTCATTTCTGGCCATCATCTTTAAAGCAACTGAACTGACAATATGCCATATAAGATAAGAAAATATTATTACTCTGTTATGCTGAAAGAGAACTGAAACAGAGGGAAGGTTAAGCTTGCCAAGATCAAACAAATTTGTGCTAGAAAAAGAATTTGCGCCCATGTCTTCCAAGTGCCAGCCTGACACCCAAACTAAGCTGCAGTAAACCTTCACCTGTCACCAAAACACATGAAATTTGGGGATTAAAATGCAAATGAGGAAATCTCAAATAATAAAACAGTTGCAAACTTAAAGGGAGACAAAGCATGCATTTATATGCAGTCAGAGAATCATAGAATTGATTGGGTTGGAAAAGGCCTCCGAGATCATCAAGTCCAACCCTTGGTCCAACTCCAGTCCATTTACCAGATCATGGTACTCAGTGCCACGGCCAATCTCAGTTGAAAAACCTCCAGGGATGATGAATCCACCCCCTCTCTGGCCAGCCCATTCCAATGCCTGAGCACTCTCTCTGCAAAGAATTTTTTTCTGCTCTCCAACTTCTATTTGCCCTGGCGGAGCTTGAGCCCGTGCCCCCTTGTCCTATTGCTGAGTGCCTGGGAGAAGAGACCAACCCCCACCTGGCCAGAACTTCCCTTCAGGTAGTTCTAGACAGTGCTGAGGTCACCTCTGAGCCTCCTCTTCTCCAGGCTAAACACGCCCAGCTCCCTCAGCCTCTCCCCACAGCACTTGTGCTCCAGTCCCTTCTCCAGCCTTGTTGCTCTTCTCTGGACCCGCTCCAGCCCCTCAGTATCTTTTCTGGACTGAGGGGCCCAGAACTGAACACAATAGTTAAGGTGTGGCCTCACCAACGCAGAGTACAGGGGAAGGATCACTGCCCTGGGCCTGCTGGCCACGCTATTTTTGATACAGTCCATGAATGCTTATGTACAAATGCCTGTCAAAACATCCATAGCATGTGCAAGTGTTAAGGATCAATTTGATAAAATCTTAAATTTAAACTCTTTTTCAATTTGCAAACAGAATACTTCTTTATGTCCTATTTTTTGTACATGATAGTTAACCTCTTGACAGATGAGCTCTCCAAAACCTGAGTTTCAGAATATCTGTGCAGCTATTGAACTGCATGTAGTCTGCTTGTTAACAAGAAATGAAGCTGGAATGTAAGTCACTGGTAATTAAACTCATAATTACAAAACCAAGGTCAGACAGCAGTTCCAAGAGCTGTTTGAAAATGTAATAAGACAAAAAAAAAGAACAAACTCACATGTAATAATTCTGCCTTACTTGACAGACTGACCCATTAGAAGACTCTTCAGCTGCATACAGTACTGAAGGCAAATATTAGAATAATAAATGCAAATCATTTGGGTTTAGATGAGTATCTAGATTTCTATTTCAAAACAGAAATTGAGAACTATTCAGTTACAATTTAGAATATAGATCACAGCTTCCAAGCCTGAACTCCACAGTAGGTGCCACCAGCACATTTGCAGAAACAGCCTTTCCTTTTTTGTTGTTGTTGTTGTTGTTGAACTGGGTAATATCTCACTGCTCTGCCCATTTGTGGCCAGGAAATCTGCTTTGTCTTCCCCTGCACTGCCTGTGAATCTCGAAGAACATAGAAATGCTTAGATAACCATGACACTGCCTTTGTTTCGTTGTTGTGAAGTTGGGGCAGAGAGAAGATGAGAAGTGCAGGAGGTAATTTGGACAGAGGGATTAGAGAAGCAGCATTAAAAGGGGAGCAGAAGTACCAGCTGCTAGCACCCAAAAATGGAGAACAGCAAGGGAAGGTTCACAATATTTCCTGCAAGCCTTGACCTCCTGAAAGGGCAGAGGTTTTGGTGTGGGCCTCAAACTCCACAATAAGACCCTCCCCACCACCTTGTCACACCAGGATGAGTGATGGGCACACAGGACATGTGAGGAGCAAGATATCATGTGCTGCCATGCCAGACCAGAAAGCCAGTGCCTCCTCCTGTTTGCTCACTTGTGATGAGGCCCTTGAGGGTTTGGGAAAACCCAAGAAGAAGGATATTTTTTTCTTTTCAAGATAAGCACATATCTTACATGGGATTTGAACACCTGGATTTCACAGCACATGGGAACCTGCTTGGGATTTAGTAAGTGTCTGTCAGGAAACAGAAAAATACAGGTGACATATCAAAGCTGCTTTCTGTCATGCCTCCTGCTCTGGGTACTTCACCTTTCTGTGAGCCACAGGCAGCCTCTAAAACTCACGGAAGGGCAGAATACTCTTGTGAGACTTAACCATACCAGATTTAAAACAAAAAATATTCACCTATGAGCAGGCTTTCATCTGATATTGTAATTCTAAAAATCTGCCTTCCAACAGTTCAACTTTGTTTCAGTGAATGTCTTGCCAAGCCCCTTCTAATAAATATAATTTATAATTTCTATGACACACTTGTTTTGCAGTAAAATTGTAGAGGCAATGATCACTGGGTTGATTGACACCTAGTTATTCAATCAAACATACTTCTATTCTGCTAGTCACAGACCACATATGCCAAATTTGATGCTGAAACTACTTCTGTTAAGCATTTTGTAGAGGCCTTGGGAAGAAAATCAGTCTTGTAATGAAAATCTTAACTATGTGGCAGCTACTGCAGCACCATAATACTTATTTCTCTCCTGCTGGCAATTTAGCAGTAGCAGTACTGAACACCAGAGGACTTCTCTATGGAGGGAGAGATAACAGCACACATTTACTGAAAGGATGGGGGTTGTTTTTTCTTAACAATGGAAGTATACACAGATGGATATGGTTGCTCTCAGCTGGTGAGCAAGTTTTCAGCTGTAACTCATTGTGCCTCTTTGGGTTGGAAAAATAGATTTCACTTAAGTATTCCTTTCTGGATTCATGAAAGATATAATGTGGGCAAGCCGAGGGCAGTGTTAAAGAGGCAAAAATAGCCACTTCACATCATATGGTGCTGAAGCCAGTTAGTACTGAGAGCCGAGACACAAAGCCATGATGAATGCAGGTAGGGCAGTAACTTACTTTCTCAGGAAAATAATTTGCTCTAAATATGACAAACATTTTGTAAGATGTTTCTTCTGAAGAGTAGGGACATGAAAATATCTTCATCATAGTTTAGAGATGGATGAAGAGAGATCCTGTTTCTTTATCCCATCTCCTCTTTCCTAAAGCAATCACAGTTTTCAGACAGAGGGGTTAGTCCAGGTCTCTTTCAGAGCAGCAGCATCTTGGGGAGATTACGCAAACTTTGTAAAATAGCACTAGGGAAACCAAGCCAAGCCAGCCTCCTAACTGTATCCGTTGTGCCAACCCATGATCAACTAAAACAGCTTTCTGACAGCTCCATTTCAGAGTACCTCAGGAATGATTTGGGTACCCAAGCCACAGCATCCAGGACCATCTTTGACATCTCAGGCAATATGAGCAATCCATATTGTGGCTGACAACACCTGACAGAGACCCCTGACCTTATAGCTAAGCAGCTGGAGCACAAGCAGTGAACCTTATGGCACCCTAAATTACTTCTGGCATTTATGTTTTGGCACCTGAATGACTTTGCTGATGTTTTCAAATCACAATAGAGTGCTTTCTTCCTTCTGTAACCTCACCCTGTACAAGGCGATAACAGGAACTTGCAGCTGCCACCTCTAACAGTAGGAGGGTGCCTGGGTTCTTTGCTCGTGAAACAACACTGAGCAGTTCCTTTACTCAAATAACTTCTCTCCTCCTCAAGATTCTTAGAAATGTCCTTTCATTTTAAGAAGAAAGGAAATCAAAACTCCTTCTAAATGTTGTAACAGCTCAGTCTCAAAGGCCTCCTATAAAAATTCATAGTTCTGCTCTTAAACCTCTGTCTTTTCTTTGGAGATTCCTCATGTAATTACACTCCAATTTTGTCCTCCTCTGAACTTTGCTGAGTTTTGGGAAGTGCTAATTAGCCCAAACAGAAAATTTCTTCTGCAGTGAAAGAAATAGAACTTTGATAATTTTTTAAGAATGTTATTATTCAAGCTTTCTGGATAGCTATTTGTGTCTTGGTTTACAAGAGTAATTTATTCATTGAGCTTAACCTTTTCCCCAGTACAACCAGGCCTCACACATAGACAGTTTTATTCTGTATAGTTTCTCATGTTATTTCCAGAAATTACTGAAGTACTTATTTCTATTACTGTTAAGACCCACTTGTTTTGGCCAAACCAACAGAAAATTGATTTAAAAACAAAGCTTGCTCTGTTTTTGGGCAGGTTTTATTCCTATTGTAAGACTATGTCCATAGAAAGTGTTACATCATCTGCAAGTACACACTGAAAAGCTAAAATTTGAAAATTCTGTTAAACTCCTGTTTATGAGAAATGCACTTAGGCATGTCCTTCTGTGCAGATACCACAGAAAGGCAAAAGCAGCTTTTAAGGACCAGCTTCACTCCAGTGACAACGCTTCTGTATCAGGAAGTGAGCACAAACATTCAGTCCCAGTTTTTCCAATGCAATCCCAAAGGAGACCAACAGCTTATCTGTGTCCCCCTCTAGCACCTGAAATCCTTTGCTCAGAATTTTCTAGAAGGAGAGTCTGTGCTGCACTGCCACTCCTCCACTCCACTGCCATCACATTAAACATGAGTTACCCGGCTCTTACCCTGTCAGTACCAAGTGTGAAAGACCAATGGTCCTTCCAGTACCCCATACCAGTGTGAAGCTGGGAATATTGCCCATGTTTTGTGAGAAAAAAATGAAAACATTCTTTAGCCTTTAAATTTGCTGGGGAAAAAAAAAACAAATTACATAAAAAACACACACACAGAAATTGCCACCAAACAGCCAGGAGCACATGAAAGACGTCTCTTGTGGAAAAATACAAAATTAAGTGCCATTGTCCCCTCAATGCACTTGTCAAAACTGCTTGGGGTGTGTTGGATTGAAGGTGGAGAGGGGGAGAGGAGAGGAGAGGAAAAACAGACACTGCAAATAAGCAGAGTATTTTATTAGAGAGTTCGCTCTTTCTTGCAAGAGTGAATGCTCAAATGGATAATACCATCCTGTGAAATCCAGGTTTCCAGCTTCATGCTAAGAAGAGGCTCTTACCTGATGGGATTATCCATTCTCGATACTGTGAGAAATGCTGCTAAATTGGCTGTGTAAGAAGAGCACACGATAAGGGTGAAGAGCCACCAGCTTCCCATTACAATGCGCATTGCCACAGAATTGACAGTAGATTCACCCCCTACAAAGAAACAGAGAAAATAAGGGTCTCAGCAGCTTCCATTTACAATCCCCCTCCGTATACCCTGTTATGTTAAACTTTGTTGGAGGTCGCCCTCTCTTCACCCTTCACTGAGGGTCCACCCTTTCACTGAGAAAAAAGAACTGCTGTTAAGACTGACAATTTAAAAGTATTTTTCTCCAGTCAACCTCTTGCTCTAGACAGTGTTCTAGAAAATCATCTTTCAAAATATTTCCCTTGAGAATTATTGAGGATCAAATCTAAAGAAAATGAAGAATGTCTTAATAAAGAAAGTTGAAAGGTGAAGCACAACTAGTACACAGGAATTGAATAATTACAGTGCTCAGAATATAGGAATGTTCTGTTTTCAATTATCATTTTAGAACTGGGAAAAAACCCACAGAGCTGCCCAGTGGTTTGTGTGCTATCTTTGTTGTATTTAAATCTGCAAAGACCAAAGCATTAGTGTCATTATGTGTTACTCTTCACAAGATTTCACATAACACAAGATTTCTTTCCAGCAGTCTTCAAGCACAGCCATGCCTGAACATTGTGGGAGACTAAACTTTACCATTAAGCTGGTGCTAGTCACTTCAACATACACTTGTGCTGATTATATCTACTGCACTTACACTCATCAGGGATGCCACCCTAATATGAGGGACCAAGTTTCATAGCAATAGAAAGGATTTTCCAGCCCAAGATTTATAAGCTTGCAATCAAAAGTACAAAAACTGTAGAAAAAAGTTAACAACTTACCCACATGTCAGCATTCAATCTGCCTTCTAAGAACAGAACTAACATTATAGGTATGGTACAAAAACTGTGTGGGCGGATTTTGCAAACAATTAGTTAAAAAAGTAACTTTATAAATGGTAGCAGTCCTACTGAATTCAGCATTATTCCTATGCCTTGAGATTTTTGAGTGTAAAGTAAGTTACAAGACCACAAATCATTTTCATATTCAGGTCAAAGAACCAAGAGACAAACTGTCTCACATGAGTTCAAAAGCATATAAATTTCTACCTATATTTATAAATTAAACAATCAGAAAAGGTGCTTGTTTCAGAGCTGGAGAAGTGTTGTAATTCTGCACGTAGCAGCTATGTAGTTTATTTCTACTGTAACAATTTTCCCAAAGAGAAAAAGCCTGCTAGTGGTTTTTCTGGACTTACTGAGAGACAGAAAAGCCATAAAAAAAAAGGAAATAAGTCCCCCAGACTAACCTACCTCTTCCCACTTTCCATCAGCTGGGCTAATAAAACCTATTAGCTCCCCATACAAACCTTCTCCTTTATCTTTAGACCTCTCTGGCCAAGGCTGACATGACCTGCCCTGCCCTGTTTCCCCAAGGCACACCATCTCTGCCGGCCTGTCAGTGGTGTGTACAGGGGAGTGGGTAAGTACCTTGCTGCACAAAGGCTCCATACACCACCCAGATGGCACTGTGGAGGGTGGAGGACACAGATGGGCTGGGCTGGGCAGCGCTCTGTGCCCTCACTGCCTGGATGCGGTTCAGCACAAAGATCAAGACGCCGACGATGGGGATGGCAGCGGCGATGCAGGCCCACACTGCGAAGTCGAATGGAGCAAAGAGAGAGAAGATGTTGATTTTCTCTTCGGGCTTTCTGATCAAGATCCCCACGGAATAGTCCATGTAGCGCTTGCTGAAGTCCACGACGCTCTCTCGTTCGGGTGTTATGGTGATGGCTGAGATGGCCAGGTCTGCCCTCTGCAAGGCAAACACAACAGGTCAGATCTCTTCCTTTCACCATGATTATGGACAACATGAACCTTAAGGAAAAACTTTGTATTTCTTTCTAGAACTCATGAAAATTGTCTAAAAATAAAACCAGAATCAGTTTCACAATTTAATCATTAGTTAATTGCACTGGTCTAAAGCAGAGCAATGAAATATAACCCATCAAGGTACTCTGGAACAGAAAGCATCACCCTGACTCCTCTCTGGGAGCAGTGCAACTTACTTAACCTTTATCCCTCGCTTGTTTTCCAGAGGAGGCCTAAAACTCCAAACCATATTCACCTGGTGAACCATTTATTTAGCTTGTGTGCTTGGCAGCAAGGTGCAAAAAGCTAATGTTTGTTCTTCTCTCTGCAGAATTGCCAACTTTTCATATTCATGAGGAGACTTTATATGACAACTGGGGAGAAGATTTTGTTTGTCTTTTAAAATGAATAAAGTGATTGCAAAAACTAGTAACAGGAAGAATGCACCAAAGGCAACTTAGTTCCTGAAACTGCTTAGACATGAACACTTAAAATAAGTAGGTTTTACATGTAGTCAGTCCTTAAAGAGTATGCAAACTCGATGAAGAATAAAATAGAAGTTAATAAATAAGATTCCCAAAGCTTTTGAAGAGCTGCAGTTAGATTTTCTATATTCTTCTATCTTAATAAAAAGAGTTCTTTTCAAAAACCAGAATAGGCATTCTGTTCCTTTTCTCTAATTTTGTTGGGAAAGTAAACCAAATATTAGATGAGGGAGGTCTGCTTTAAAATCCTTTGGAGTCAGTGAAACAACTGGTAGCAGAAATAACTTTTGAAATATACTATAACAGATACTTTATTGCTTCAAAGAAATCAATTGCCAAAGAAATTTAAAAGGATTCTTTACCTTATTTTTAAATCAATGAAATTCAAACAGCTTATGTCAATGCAAAATAAGGTAAAAATCCTTTATGTTTCCCAGCACCAACCAAGAACACCCCCTCATCACACACAGTTGGCTATTGCTTTAATTGCTTCTATTTCTTCTTAAACATCTACTTACCAGATACTGAGCTGCCTATTTACTAGACAATGAGAAAGTTTTCACTTTCAGTAATCACTCCACTGCAGAAGAGCAACATATTCTACGAAGAGCAGCAACATGAATATTGATTCCTTTGATTCTTATTCTTGATTAACATTTGTCCTATGTCAGATAGCAGGACCGTTAACAAAATAGACTCTAATTTCATTTCCTGGGAGATTCTAAGCTACACACTTTTCCTATTTACTTAAATGGCATTCAGTTAACTTACTCCTGGATTTGCAAGACTGTAATTAAGAAATTTGGTCTTCTCTGTTTTAAATGAATGCATAATCTTGACATCAGTTTAAATTCTATTCTCCTATTACTAGGGCCACTTTTCCTGTTTTGGAGTCAAATAATTGATCATTATCAAAAACATTGTCACAAAATGGCAGAAATTAAGTTCCATCTACAAATAAGTAGCAAAGACTTAATGACATATATTAAAATAATAGTAATTAATATTTTAAGGAGAATACATTATTTTTTCTCTATTTGCTCTAGTCATTCCCTCACACAAATGCATGCCCTCTCTTCTTATAGCTATGTAAACATACAGATTTACACTGATATAATATTTAAGTTGAAAGCAGTCGTGAGAAAATAAAACAAGAGACCCTGTACTTCCTACCCTGTATAAATGGTCTTAAATTGCAGTCTATATCATGCTCAAACCCTCCATAGCTCAGAAGAATTCCCCACTGATGCTTTCATCCTAATTCATTCTCTTGTAATTTGGAATGGGGAAAGGAGAAACACCCTTACAAAGCTCTGACACCCTACTCCAAAGAGTCATAATTTTGGTGTTTTGTTGTGGTTTTTCTTTTTTTTTTTTTCCTCCTCTTCTAGGCAGCTTCTTCTCTGTGTACCTTGTTAATGAGTTCTCCAATCATGCCATTCCACGAGCTGTTTTGGAGCTGCTGTCCATATTTCCCATCAGGAGCTTGATATATTTCATACTTGAAACCTAGATTCTTGGCAAGTGCATCCAGAACATCAATGGAAAATCCTTTATACCGTTTTGGCTGCCCAAGTATGTTTTCCGCCACCATCACAAAAGGTTCTTCCTGAGAACAAAACAATATCTTAACTGATACTTGAAACAAGCTTGTAAGTTTGCTTCTCATAGCAAAATGATGTTTCCTGAGTTAATTAGGGACAAGTTGGCACAGATTTTGAGATGCTCATAACCTTCTGAGACAAAAACTGTGAAGCATCCCATCTGGACACCACCTCCTCAGCACCTGAGCCTCGGGTTTTCCATAGTTCTTGAGAAGAGGCAGAGACTCCAAAAGACAGCCCAACCTCCTCTAGCAGCTTTCTGGGTGCCCACAGGATTACCTTGTCTCTGAAATATCTGTCTCTTCTCCCTGATGATAAAGGGGGCACAGGGACCTAACTTAGTGTCCTAAGTAGCTGTCTAGAAAACAGATACTAAGTTAAGCACGAGTCCTAGATAGGAAGATTACCACTGTCCATGCATCTCAGACTATATCAGATTTAGGAAACCATCTTTTACATACAATGCTTAATCTTTTATCCAGGAGACACAGTGAAACAACAGCTAAAAGCACTGCATTTAGCAAACACTTAACATTTTGATAATTCAAAGAATAACCTTCACAGGTACTGCTTTTTGGAGAATTTTAATTTAAAATATGTTTTGGAGCCAAGGAAACACAGCACTGTGTGGTGTGCTTTCTGTTGGGCTGGAGTGTCCTGCTCTCCTGCAGGAGAATGCCAGGGATGTCCATGGCACAGCCACCAAAGTTGTACCCTGGTACTCACACTGTCATGGATCTGCTCACCTCTCACATCAGGTATAGCATAAACAGAGAAAAGTAAACTGGGGGCTAGAAGGAGTGTCTTAATGATCTTATGTGGTACTGTCTATGGGTACCATAATTCAGGAAAAGATAATTAAAAACCACAAAAAAATCACTTTCCGCAATCTGCAGACTACAATATTTCAGACAGGAATGCATTTAAGCCCTAATTTGCCCCTAATGTAGCACTTGGCTTACAGGACCTCTTTTACCACTCAGAATCTAAGGGACAGTAGTCCCAAAAGCATAATGATTTTTTTTTGAAAGATGACACCTTTCTAAAAGGAATAGTTTATCTCAATGGGAATTTATGAGCTTGATAGAGGAAACACTTGATTAAATTTTACAGCCTGCAGTGTACATGAGCCAAGATTAGATTATCATAAGTGGTCCATCTGATCTTAAAATCCATGAAATACTGGAAATTGCCTATCCAAGTTAAAGCACAGTGTCTGGAATGCACCCCTGCGCACTCAGGCCCTGTGCTGGTTCTGTGCCTGGTGGGAATTACAATGCAGAAAAACAGCATAAGCAAACAAACAAATGCTCTGTATCTCTGACAGTGCACAGCTTCACATAAAATAATAAAAGGCCATCATCCATCTTCCACTCTTATGTAACTGATCATCCAAAAATACAGAACTTAACATGATAGGCAAGAAGACTGCGGGAAGTGCCCAAAATACTCAGTCAGAGCCTTTCTATTTTGAGCATTTTGTTTCCTGAAAGAAAGATCCTTCAAATAGGATCGTACCAAGACAGTCACCACTTTGAGTGTCACTCCCTGTAAGTCATTGCCCAGACGCCGCTCTTGGAGGCTGCCGTTCAGTCCTTTCTCAGAGTCCCACGTCGCCAGCTAGAAGAGAAAGAACAGTGAGCCTGAAGGACTTGTAGGCAGAAATCTTTCAGGATTTACATCAATATTTAATGGTAGCTTGACCAAATCCAGAGCAGATATAGAGAAGTTGAGATGTGTGGCTTTATTTAATGCAGAATCAGAATTAGTGAGATCCAGAGGACAGACATAAACAAGTACCTTGCCTGAATTTATTTGCATCGATGCATGCAATGTAACTGCTCTGTTATCTGTGGTATTTGTCATATTAGTTCACTTAGATCACTCTGATATGACATTTCTCTTCAGTAAGTTTATATTGCGTGACAGTCCTCAGGATTATCTGTGGGTTTGCTATCCCAGATTTCCCTCTCTGCTCAGATTCCTGCCTATTTTCAAATAATTCCCCTACTGTTAATCAAAGGCCAACCTTTTTTCCTGCCACACGACATTTCTGCTCACCGATAGTCATAAATTCTTGACACAAGTTCTGTGGTGTCAAAATGTCTCCTCTTTCAGACTTTCTTCAGATCCTCTCTTAAACCTTATTTTCTTGCCCTACTTCTACCTCATCTCTAAAACAGTAACAGCCTATTGAGGTCCCAGGCTCTGATGAACAAGTGTCTCATACCCACCACTACTTCATGCATCTGCTAGATGTATCTGGATGCATATTTTCAGGATATCTCTCTGGAACACTACATCTAAATATTTCATTTTTCAATTAAATGTATCATTTAAAAAATCAATTTTACTGCATTTGCTGAAGAGAAATGCAGTCTAACTCCATAGAACAGGTAAAACAGAAAAGTCAATCTTAAGTGACCTTTGGATTGTTGAAATTAAACATGCTCTTGAGCAGCAGCAGCTGTCACACACTCTTTTTGCCTTCAAACAGAATCCACAGTGTCATTTGGTTCAGAAGAGTCATAAATAGTATCAAGTAGAAACTGTTTCCTTCTTTTCTTTCAGCTCTACTCTTAAGCACCAATACTATGCTCACATATGTGGTAGCTGTGTTGTTAGCTGAAGGCATGCCCTGTAGAAATTAAACACAGTCCAAGATCTGTGAAATATGGATTCCTCCTGCCAGAAGCTAATTTTCATGTAACAAGTCAAAACCTTCTTGGAAAGAACTTATTTCACTGAAAATGCCTATGGCTAGATGTCTTACATGATTTATTTCTGTGACTTCAGTTTTATCCTAAAGCCTCACAAATCAAATCAACAAATAAAATGTGATGGAAGAGATCTGTACAGTTTTATTTTTGTTTTCTTTCACTAAACTGATAAACAGGGACCTAGAAAAGAGCAGGACATTCAGTGAATGTTCAGCAACTGATAAAAATTATTCTATAGTCACTAAATCTGGAAAGCTGAGACACAGGCGAAGAAAGAATTAAAGTACATCTCCTTTTATCCAGATGACCTGGAGGATGGAGGAGGAGAATGAATGAATAGTATTCAGCTTTCTAATGACACACCTGAAAGAGTATCTCAGCTTGAGATTTAGTATTTAATGAAAATAAGGGAAATGTAACACATTCAAATTATTACTTCTCATGGACTGACATATTAATTCCTTCTCCCACACATTCACCTNNNACTTCTTGCAGACAGAATTTTGTTTATAGGACTGATGTATTTACTGATATGTCTATCAATTTGTGACAGCTGACCTGTCAAGATCAGTGCCTGAGAAACTAATTTCCAGCACTGTTACACACAATGAGTACTGCTGTTAACGGCCATTAGAGTTTCATTCTTTGGAGAAAGATGTACCGAGTTCCTACCAGAAGTCTGAAGCCAAAGGTTACAGCACAGCCATCATCTGATAGGAGATAAAGGGCTTTTAGATCTGATTACAAAAAACAACTACCTGCAGAATCAGCACTTGCAGAATGTGTTTAAAAAAAAAAAAGGAAAAATCAATG
>VWZD01008010.1:1066062-1138068 GCA_013396695.1 Sakesphorus luctuosus | reverse complement strand
GGACTGACATATTAATTCCTTCTCCCACACATTCACCTTTCAAAAACTATCACGGCCTTAGACTTGAATACCCTATGTTTATCATTCTGCACTAACTCCAGGAATTCCAAAAAAATATTGGAGACCTGCCAGTGCAAAACCATAAACTTATCCCTTTTACTCAAAGGGAGTAAGGCAAAGATTCCTCTTTCTTGCAGCAGGGGTAAACGCAAGGAGAAGGAGCATATTTCACTTCAGAACAAACTCTATAGTGTTCTCTACAGAGGCACAAACTTTTCAGTCTCTAAAAAGCAAACTATGCAAGTAAAATTAATAAATTGAACATAAGAAAGACCATTTCTAGAAAGGATTTTCCTGTGCCTTGAACATTTTACTTGTTCAGAATTGTGCCAATTTTAACCTCTACTTCTTGCAGACAGAATTTTGTTTATAGGACTGATGTATTTACTGATATGTCTATCAATTTGTGACAGCTGACCTGTCAAGATCAGTGCCTGAGAAACTAATTTCCAGCACTGTTACACACAATGAGTACTGCTGTTAACGGCCATTANAAAAAAAAAAAAGGAAAAATCAATGGTCTCTGGAACACGTATTTAATGGCAGTCTGGGTGCAAGTTTTCTGAATATGAAGCTACTTGGTTATGCGAGTTTCAGTTTTGAAATCAGCTATTTTATGAAAGATTTTCAACTTAAACCTTCCTGGCTTCTCTTTCTGAAACAGCCCTGTTGCTGGGAATCCCAAGAGTTCCAGCCATACATCAGAAGTTAAATCATCCAATAAAGACTAACTAGAGGAAACAAATGTGGAATTCAAACAACAAGCTAATTTGTTGGAAAATTCTGATTCAGGACATGCTTCTGATCTTTATCAATATTTATTGCATTTTCAGCCAGAACTGTTAGGAAAGGCTTGAAGAGAAAGTAACAATTTTAACGCTGTTTTCACCCTCCAGAAGCAATTCAGGATGAAACGAACACACTTTCTCAAAATACAAGCAAAACAATTACATGATTAGACAACCTAGGAATGTCAAATGACAAAGGATCTGCTGTTCAGGACTTTGCCCTGTAAGGTACTGATATTTGTCAGGACCTCTAAAGAAAATTTAATGTAAAAGTTTGGGGTTCCTGAATTTCCTTTGATAAACCAGAAGTCAAATTCTACAAAGCTGTTTCATGACTCTGTTAATTATGTAGCTGTTGGCTGCCCAACATTTACTTGACTGATTAGATCCCCAGGGGAAATCATATTGAGATGTCATGGTAAACTCACACCAGAGAATATCAGAAAAAACTCCATGGAAGTGTGAGAACCCTCATCAGCATAATGAGGCAGACAATCCTGCTCAAATAAATCAAGGCTGTATGAATTAAACTCTGATGTGCAAGATTCACTACCTCCTGTGAACCTGATCAATTAGGTTGAGAGCCTGTGTGCCACTTCCTTTAGGAGATGAAACCAATTATAAACTCAGTTATTTATTACACGTCTCTTTGTCTGTAAAGTCTGCATGTTCACGCTACTCAATTACATAATAATTACATATTCGTTGAATCAGGAACTTGAATTCAGATTTTTTAACTCTGTTGTGAACACTCACGCCTTTAGTCTGTGGCAAATGCCTGTCTCAGGCCCAAACAAACCGAGATGAAAATTTTCCCAAAGTACTAGTAAATACAGTTGAAAACTGACATTAGCAAAGAAGTATTTAATGTTTGCATCACAGTATTGAATGTGATCAAATTGAGGAGTAAACTTCTGAGGTAGCTTAGTGCAAGTCAGTATTGATATTTTCTTTACTTAACAGCTTTTTTAATGTTTTGGAATAGGAAATAGGAAATTACTAAAATGAATATGCCTATGATGCAAAGATATCTCAAAACTGAAAAGTGCTGAAAATATGTCAGATTAGTACAGTGAGAAAAATAAATGGAAGTTATAAGAATTCAGACATGAAACAATAATATGCATCTTGTATAACTAGAAACAAACACCGATGGAACAGAAAAATGGGAAATAGATACTTCAACTGAAGAAATAAAAGAAATTAATGTTCAAAAATGGTGCAGGGTGAGCTGCAAATGATGGTGAGCCTGTAAAAAAGGGTGGCTACAGAAGTACCAGTGTGGTTCTGGACTCCAAATGTCTCACAGCATAAGCTGCACAGAGAGCAGTCACAACACAGCTGAGAAGAATATACAGTCTTAATACTGGGTTTAGCATCTGTCTGAACAAGATTTAGTCATGCTGGAAGAAAAGCAAGGGAGAACAGGACAAATACTACTGGGGCAGAGCATTCAGTTAGTACAAAAACAATAAAAGATGCAACTGTGAATATTTATGATAATGATGACGACGAAATGGGAAAATTAGAAACAAAACTAGATATAAGGCAAGAGAACTACTGCTGTTAACTTCTAGTAATCTACAGAGACACTTTCACTTCAAATACAAACCATTTCCTAGAAACATTTATTCATTCTCAATGCAGACTGTGAAATGACAAATAGATAAAAGGGCAGTGATTTTGTTCAGCATTTCTAAACACAACCATTTTTCACGGGAAAGGCTTGGCCTATCCAGGATATGAGGAATTGCCTATATAAAGGAAATCAAAGAACACTGGTGGTTCCTGAATTCACCAGACATATCAGATCTGAACCAGTGTTTCACCAGCCAAAGGCGATCAGGATACTTTTGTCCTATGTGAAACAACTTCAAGTCACAAAGTTCAAGGTTTAACCTGTGATCTCATCAGTTTGCCATTTCTCAGGTGAGTGGGTTAATCACCATCTTTAAGGCTAGTATAGTTATTCACAAAGGTGAAAGGTATTGGTGTAGTCTTTTTGAAGAATGTCATAATTCCTGAATACTTGAAAACCTCAGGTACTTTCACCTCCAATGAACAATCCATTCCCCACTGTTGAAATGAAGCCATTCCTAGAATTCAGCTAGGGAGAAATTATGTAGAAAGTGCACAGGAGCAATTTAAGGTCCCAGCCTACAATCGTTAACTTAGGAAGCCTACGTAATACCACTGAATCCTGAGAGTTACACTTATATAAAATTAATTGAGCATAGACCTAGAATAGAAAATAAAGAAAGTTCAAGAATGCTGAAGGAGGGATTTGGGTAGGAAAGAGCAATTGACCTGAACTGACATATCTAAGGAAACAGATATACACCACTGCTCGCCTGAGAAGCCAGAGAGATAAATGGCAAATGTCTAGGATTAAGATGCCACATAAAGTCTGCCCTTGAAGCAGCATAATGTCCTTCAAATCTTGTAAGGGAACTGGCTCACAATTAAGAGAGAAGAGCAGCAGTAACTGAGTCACTACCACATAGACAGTCCCACAAAATTCTGATTTAAAATTTAAGAAAACAAATCTCCAATTGTGCAAACAAAATGTACATCAGCAAGAAGCTCCATAGTAACAAGCAGAAAATTTGTACAAATTGGAATAAAAATTTCAAAATAACTTGAACAGATCAAACCCAAAGAAAAATCATAAAAATTACATTGCCTTAAACAAAAATACAAGTTATTATCAGGAAAAAAAATTGTCATGTAAGATCAATTACAGTATTTAACCATTATCATCCAGAGAGTAACTAGAGTCTAAGATATAGAGTCTCTCTCTCTCCATGTCACAACAGATCCTACAGTAATACATAGGGAATACTTAGAGGGGAAAAAACAATAGCTAGTCCACAACTGTGGGGATAGTTTAGGAGGACAGAGGACTAAAAGCAGAGGCTTCGGTAGAGGTATCTCAGCATTAATATTCTTATTCTCTAAAAGCCTGTGCATTTACTCAGCTCTTGCTCTACAAATTCTGCTGATCAT
The DNA here is from genome assembly GCA_013396695.1 of Sakesphorus luctuosus. Lineage (NCBI taxonomy): Eukaryota > Metazoa > Chordata > Aves > Passeriformes > Thamnophilidae > Sakesphorus > Sakesphorus luctuosus. Next base: position 1,134,214 of record VWZD01008010.1, on the reverse strand, counting down.
TGCAATTAACAATTTTGACCCTACTTATCCTAACTCAGCAGTATCTTGCTCCCCAACTTTTATGGTTCTTCATTGCAGAGACAATCCAATATTTTGATATGAGAGGATCTGTTTCCCCTCATGTTTATCATGAGCCAAAGATCAATTCAATTAAATGTAATGACCATACTGTTAAAAACCATGTTACATATAATAGACCTCTACCCATAAATGGAGATTAGACACATTATCTCTTATCTTACTAATACTAAGGAAGTAAAGATATTCTCGTACATGCATTTATGTATTGCTTTCTGTAGTACCTGACTGAGGAATTCCATGCAAAACTGAAGCAGTAGTTTTCTGTAACCCTACAGGTGTTGTTGACACAGTGTAAGACTTCTTATGCCCCTTGGGAATGGGTCAGCACCATATACTTTATACTGCATAGACATAATTTAATATTATGTTAAAGGCCATAAATTATGAATATCATCTTTGTTGAAATAAGATGCTGCTCCACTATTTGGCAGAATGAGGCATTATTTTGCTAGCAAGTAATGAAGGAGCAATGATACCAATTCGGGGTTGCTTCTCTTTCCATACTGTGATAGCTGGTGAGCATCTCTGACCCCTCATTCAATACAGAGAAACATCCGTGTTCTGCTGTGCTGAGCCTGGGCAAAGCTGCCTGGGGCAGCAAATCCACACCTAGCACAAAAGGGAGCCGAAAGGACATGGCAAGATAAATGTAACCTGTTAATATTCATTATATAAAAGTATAAATAGGCATCTTCAGCTCTGGTAGAATAAATTGCTTCAATTAATACTAGTCTTTGAAGGAGCAGTGACTGCAACATGCTGATGTTATTAGTGCAGCAACACAGGCACTGAAAAAGATGTAGCACTAAATGAAGCGATCATAAGAGTGATGAAAACAATATGAACAAGAATATTATCCTCTGATGGCTTCTTTATAAAGTGGAGGAGAGTATTGCTCTGTCTCCAATTTTCTCGTGTTTAATTTCCCTAACACAAAATCACAATGTGGTGAAAAAGGTGTTGAAAATAAATTGGAGGTATTTTCTCCTAGAATCTCACAGGCTTCTCTCTTGAAAAGCAAGACAGAAAACCTGTACCCTTCTCCATATGAAGTTTTCCCACTTTTCGCCACTTTTCAAGGCTTTAAGGTATGAACAAGTCTATAGTGTAGAAATGCTGCTGAATCAGATTGGCAGCACTGATACAGCAAAAGATGTATGTGCAGCACCACAATTGTTTTAAGGGTCAAACAAATTAACTGTGAGTACCCAAGATCCTGCTGAATCAGGCATTTACCAGGGGCATTGTAAATTACCCTTTGATATGGATAACCAGTCTCTAAGCATAAAATTAAAACTGTTAAGTAATCATAAAAGTTAGAATAATCCAGATATAAAATCATCAACAGATGTCACAAGTTACCAACGAAAAAACCCACAGCATGAGCTCCTCGCCACTGGGTTACCTGTGTGAAAGCCAAACAAGCCCCTCATCTTTCTTTCACCATTTAAAAAAACAGACAAATTCATTGCTTAGGAAGAGACAACAGGGTCTGTACTCCAAGGATACTCTGTGTGCTACAGCTGAATACTGAAAATCAGGTAGCTCAAAAGTAGCTGCTTGTGGACAAAACTGAAACAATTCCCCACCCCATTACTCATTAGGTGTGGGTAAAATGGAAACAAATCTGGTTCACACAGAGAACAGATTCTTTTCCAAGCTTCCAAATGCTTTTCGGTGGGCAATTAGGAACTTTTGAGAGAAATACCCTTGTTATCTATGCAATAGTGAACTCAACAGACTGTCTTGTAAATAAAAAAGTCACCAAAAAGTTGAATCAAAAAACCAAATTCCTGTTGATTTCCTATGCATTCTTGTCCTGCTCCGTGCAGTGTAGTAACAAAGACCTCCCTGTAGTGATGTTCTAATAATTTTACTGGGGAGGGGGAGCGGGAGAGGTTTGTGCAAATGGACAGCTGTCAGGACCTGCCATCTTTTCCAGTTGCTCTACACAAGAGCTCTGCACTTTTGGATTAACTGGTACGCTACTACATGTTAAAACTACGCTACTGGCCATGTTAAAAAAAAAATTAAAAAAAAAAAGCTGCTCTTTTTTTACAATTCCTTACTCAATTCCTTACTGGCTTTCTTGGAAATTGTTTAAGGTCAATGATTTTGATGTCTCACTACATGTTCAAGAAACCCACACGTATTTCTGCAATTCTAACAACTGAACTTTCATAGCCTGGCCCATGAGAAAAAGACTGTAGTGTGATTTCACCAGACCTCCTGAAGATTGGCCATCATCAATTCACTTTCTGATTCTGGGTCATGGCACTGAGTTATCTCAGAGTGAAAGCCAAATTCAGCCCACTCTTTGGTATCATGTATTGAGCCAACTCTCAATTCTGTGTTGAAAAATGCTCTTCTCTCATACTCCAGACTCTTTTGAAAAGGTTCACAATTTCAAGAGCAATACTTTGTAGAAACTTAATTAAAAAATAAAATTCTATCTAAAAATTTCATTTGCAAGGCTTTGAGATTATCTTCTTATGTTTCCCATGACATTTGTATACATGTGTTATTTTATTTCATTTTCCTACCATTGCTATTATCTAATTACCTCAAGATTTTTTGTTGGCCCTGATCTAACAATAAGGACAATGTTCTAGAGGTAAAAATATCCTCTTTGCATTTTAGTTCAAAAGGTGTGGATTTAAAACTGTAATTTATAAAACAAATTCAAAACTTTAACACAAAGAGGTCAAAATCTTAGATAAAATGTTGGTATTTTTAAATGACTGTTAAAAAAAATAATATTTTATCAGAATCGCTGTCAAGATAAGTTAATACTCTCTCCTGACATCAGTAACAACCCTAAATGCCAAAGTTCCACTGCTAGAGATTTTAAGTGAATTTTGACCAGCTCTGGCTATCAGCACCGGCATCTACACCCACATCTACGGAACACTGAAAATTCATGTCATAAATTTAAAAGTTCTGTTTTTACTGAACTTTCCCTTATTTTGATCTTTACAATATGACTTTGTCTTTATCCTTGCTTCTCATAGCAACTGACACAAAATAACTTCAACAATTTGCAGGTGTTTTTCTCCTCTACAACAAAGAAAACAACTGAGTCAAAACCCCATGACTTGGTGTTTGGTAATGGACAATTACCTCTCCAAGAAAGAGAAGAACAGAAGAGAGTATTAATGAAAACATGAGTTTCCTTCTTTGTAAGGATAGGCATTTAATGGTTTTAATTAACAATAAACTATATTGAAACAGCTTTCAAAAATATATTTATCCCTTGGGCTTTGTTATATACATAGAGCAGGTTTTGTAAGGCAAATAAAATCATCTTGCTCTCGAAGCCAATTAGCAGAGAATATACAAACATTATGTCTATAGATATTATCATTTATATAAACTATATGCCAGTTGCTAAGTATTCACCAGGAATATAACAATACACTTAGCTATACTTTGAATAGCCTTCATAAAGCACCTGTGGTAAGCATGAAAACTATTTTTCCATGTCACTATTTACTAATGTTTTGCTTACAACCTATTGCCCTGCTCCATTTTTACCTGCTGCAAATCAACATTGAGGAGAATTTTTAGCTTTTTTAAAAAATACTGGAAGTTCAGAACTTCTGAGCAATTTTACAGTGACAGACAGTGCACAGAGGGTATATAAGAAAGATTACAGTAATAAATACTTCTCCCAAGCTCCACAAACTGACATGTACCTGTGAAACTCCATCACTAGAAAGGATGTGGCAATTTCAGCAACGTAGTCAAAGGTAAGAAATAAAAGCAGGTAAGAAATACAGCTTGTACTACGTGTAATGCTTCAAGGCTCACCTTTCCATAGCTTTAAAAATGAGCACTGATCTCCAAGAACTCTATGAGATCACCCTACATCATGTTTAGGAGGATTCACTGATTTACTAAGTTTATGTAATTACTACAAAGCACATTTAACATTGCATCAGATGTGTTGCTGTTTTCAAAGTCTTGACAAAGCTTCTCGAAAGGTCAAGCCTGATCAAATTAGAAAATAGCACATGACATATGCGTGGTCCAAATCTCTCAGTGGGAGGAGACAAACTCTTTCTGCCCATGGAGGGCCAAAGATAAGCAGCAGAGCCTCTGCTGGGGAAAGGCAGCAGCTCTCTGGAAATGACCCTGCGGTCAGATCTCATTCTAAGATCACCCTACCTTGAAACATTACAAGATTTATTTCTACAGTGCAAATGGCTCTTGGTCACTGTGGGGCAGGTAGTCCTTCAACAATAAACAGCAGAGTATTTGTATGTAGCATTAGGACTAAAATGCACAATGCCCTCAAAGAAATATGGATGCAGAAATTCAGCAAAGAATTACTACAAACATATCTGAGGAGGAAAAAAACACACACATTATAGCCATTAAATCCCTTTCTTACAGCTTTAACCCAATATTCCTTTTGTTGCCATGGTGATTGTTATCCAGCCATTTATACATTTAAAGAAAAAATCAGTATTCTTTCTCATGAAATTCTAAGTGTGAGAAATATCTCCTTAACGCAATATAAAGACTATTGCCTCAGTGGACCCATCAGGCATTCATTTTCCTAAGGTCTTCTGAGTCCATTTAAACTTCTCTCTTCCACATATTCAGTGGCAATGAATTTCAAAATATAAGCATGCAGTCTCTGAAAATGTACTTTCTCTTACAGGTTGTAAGCTGGCTATCAGTTCATTTTATTAAGTATCATCTAGATTTCAGCTATGAGAAAAAAAGAGTAATTGTTCCCATTTTGTCTTCTCATCTCTGTGGTTCCGAAGCACCTGGTCACACTCCCTTCTTTTGCCTGCTTACTGAGCTGAAAAATAGTGGCCTTTATACTCTGTTCATATAGAAGCAATCTGATATCTCCAGTCACCATTTTTCCTCTTATCTTTTCTAGTTATTCCATATATTTTTTGGAGAGGGGGGTGGAAATAAAAACCATAAAACTGTAACCCAATTCAGATGACAGAGACTGGCCAAAAATCAGCCCTTGGAAAGTTCAAAATCTGACCTTAGGAAAGTCAACTTTCTGGTGCAAGTATTAAACCTTTATTTTAAAATGGTCTTGAAAGAGTTGCCTTAAAAACCTTCAACACCACATTTCAGCATTAAAATGCAGAAACAGATAAACAAGGAAAGAGAAAGCAAATGTCACTAAAAGAAATTGAATATATTTAGATAATATATACGTACAAAATGGAAAATAAATATTTACCTATTATATGCACAGTAAGATGTAGAATTAATGTTTCTTGGAAAAAAACAACTTTCATCTATTAGAAAAAAAATTGTAACACCCTCCATTGTATTTTTGGGAACTCTGCCTAAAACCCTTCCCTTGCACAAGTAGAGAGTGGTGTATACAAACCAAAAAGCTATGAGGTAGTAATAATCTCTCTCCTCTCACTAGGTCTACATTAAAATTAATAATTTATTGGTAATTGCTGCCCACAACTCCTCATGAAGCTAAGGGGAATTTACATCAATTTCTGAACTTCCAATATTTTTGTTTCCATAAAGCACATCAGGCCTCTACAAGTGTTCCATCCAACAGGATTTTTTTGTAATTCACACAATTGCCTTATATGTCCCAGAATGTCTGAAGGCTACAGACTTTGCTCACAAATCAAATTGATTAAAGGAAACAAAATTAACAGTGTGTTAATAATTCTGGGGTTTTCTCCACATCTCCATGGCAAAATATTCCCAGCTCTTGGAGCAGACTTAGGACAAGAACTGATGGCTGGCTGTCGTGATACTTGAGTGTAAACTTCCCCATTACTGAACTATAAGGGCCTGTATTAGAGATTAACAATCAGCTTCATGGCAGACTTCAAACTGCAGCAGCTACAGGGAGGGATGAATGAGTAGATGACAAATATCATCATGACACCAGCCCAGGAGATGCTCTTAAAATACTTCTAAATGATACTCCCAAGGTCACAGTTAGTTGAGACTCCATGCCTTGATGGACATACATAACTGACCCAGTCAAGGACTTGGAAGAAACTCCAATAGCTGAGCGCCTTCCAGAACTGGCAGCTCAGCCCACGAGAGATGTGTCTGTTCATTGCTCAAAAGCAGAAGGCCTCCTGCACTGAGGGCTGTCAGTCTGGTACCAGTACGAGCATGCACTCACTTTTGGAATTCCAGGAAGGGAAAAACATTTGAATGTTTCTCATCCAAACCATATTGAAAGGCCTGGCTAGCCAGATGGGTTGGGTACCCAGGTCACAGGCCCTGCATCCCAAGAGTGGCAAAATGCAACCCTACAGGTGGTCTTTCAAAAGGCAGATTGTGATTAGAGATAGCTCCTCCAGTGAAGGATTTATCCCAAACTAAATCTAAGATCATGATTGCACTAGCTAAAATGTACTCTTGTAAAAATATATCCCTTCCCACACTCACCTAGGGCTGTCATAAAAACGGCATTTCTTCATCTCTCCTTTAAGAAACATACAGCTGTCATTAAATATATATATATATGATATACATGATATGTGTAGACATATATATATGTATGCATAAAGAAGTCTGTGCAGTTATCCCTCATAAGAATCTAGCTGAGTTTAAATTGCCTTTCAGTACTAAATGTCACAGTCACTATAGAAAGCTACAATTTAAAAATCTTATGGAAATGAAAAAAAAAAATCCCAATATTCCAAACTAATTTTCATAGTTTTTTAACCTAGTTACTTCTTGTTTTGGGATGCTTCTATCTCCTTATGCCGAGTTTCCTAGTCTTGAAGTAGTACCACATTGGTTAAAGAAAAAGAATATTGGCTCTCTCAGTAAGCAGGAGTTGGCTGTTAGTATGAATAAATCTCATGGCAATGACTTTCATCAGGGCTTCGGTTTGTATTAGTCTGGCAATGTTACAGAGGCTGCACATGCACAGAGCAAACCAAGGAGAACTAAGGCTAATTTGTATAATGGGCTGCATCTGAATACGTCAGAAACTATCGGTTAAGGAATTGGTTAAGACTAAAGGACCAGTCGTCCCATCAAACAATGACAGTCACCAGCACATCATTGCTATCCTCATAGCAGCCCACCATATCAACACCGATTTCTTCACAGGCCCATTAAAGGTCACTTAGTGGACGCTGTGCAAAGTGCTGATGTTACAGCTCACGCAATATTTCACATCCAATATTCCTCAAGAAAACAATCTGACACTCTTCCCATCTCTGGCAGACATGGCTTAGGATCTGATAAACATTTCAATGATGTAAATTACTACAGCAGACCGGCTATTAATGTGTTCCAAGCTATCACACTGTTAAGCCAAATAACCAAAGTGCACATAGGGTTTTTAATTCTTTTTACATTTTTCCTGAAAAATACAATACTACTGAAAAGACAACCTCAACAACAAAATGTTCTACACTGTAAGAAAGCAGAGAAAACACATTAATTTTTGTTTTATTTTGTTTAAAGAGTTTTACTACTTCTGTTGAGAAAAATTTTGGACAGAGGCATTTTGGGACAGGGCGAAATGGGGGAAGAAAAGGGAAGGGCACGTGCTGGTACTGTCCTCTGCATAACTAGAACTTGCACCTGCAACTCAGTGTGACAGTAGCCTCTGTGCTAGATATGAGGAGACTAACACCAGATTCATATTTTGACCAGATTCCCTATGTAACAAAGCAGTTGCATATGAAAGAAATAAGGTAAAAGAAGGAAAAAAGAAAGCACATTGGACTTGACTGACTTTCCTCCTTTTCACAGATATTCTGCATTTTCCACTGAGATGCAAAGCTAAATTGAAGCCTGATGTGAATACAAACCCAGGAAACTCAGCAGAACTGTACTCATCATGTTTGTGCTGACCTGTGGCCCTAACCCTTTTTTGTTGCTTTATAGTAAACACCTTATGTTGCAACACAAACCAGAGGTATCTACCTCTCCCTGCCACCATTCCTGCCTCATTTCCCTGACATCCATGCTCTAGATCTCATTAGCTTTCTCCCAGGGTAGTTGCCCTAACACAACGTGACTTCCTGTCAGGCTAACCGTACCATGCCATTCCAGGTGTGGCACTGCTTCCCCAGGCATTGGCACTCATTTCATTTGTTTATGTCTGGCTCACACAACTTTTGTTGTTCCCAAGAAAAGGTTCTGGCTATGCCTCTTAAAACCACTCTAAATTTGGACTGACTGTGTTAAGGCTGTAACCCAGGTGGCTTCCTTAGATACCAGCCTGACACAGGGGTGGAATTGGAAAGAGGAGCATATCTCTATAACTAGTCCAAATCTAACATGAAGATGGATGGAGAACTGAGGAGTGAAGATTGACAGGGTGAAGTAGGAGTCTTAGGTTTGCATGAGCAGATTATTATGAAATACCAGCAACATATGATAGTGCAGTTCCTGCAATATCTGTTATTTTTCTACTCCCGTAACAATTTGATTACTTCAGGTTTCTCCACTGCAGTGATACTGGAATTGATTTAAACACATTAATGCCACTGGAAGTCATAAGGGCTTTTGGCAGAAGCTATAAAATGAGCAGGAAAGAGTCATGTTCCATGAAGATATTGAAAAGCAAAGTGTGCCAGACAGAACCTACCCCACACAGCCCCAAACCTTTAATTAAGAAAGCCTGATATTAAGTTGTACTCAATTACAACATCTGTAATTTGCCACTGTGCTCCCAGAGCTAGTCCCAGAGCTTGTGAGACACCTTTTCAAGCTCTCTTTTGGGCACACTATGACTATCATACAATGTGCTTGTATTATAATTAAATTTGGCATAATTACTTTACAGAGTGATCAGTGACAGTCTATTGTTCAGGAAGAATTAATCCTTTGAGCCTTCCAACATCATTTTAGTTTCTGGTTCTAAATGAGATTTCAAAGAATGTAATTTATAATAACCAAAATCCCAAATGCATACTTTAATATAGCCTTCCTTTGTTAGAGCAGCTCACCAGTAAAACACTTCTGAATTAGGACACTCTTGGCATAACAATTTACCTATGCTGCACAGGACCACTCAGATGGGGAAGAAACCCAGCAGGAATGCTTAACTGATGCACTTCCATGCCTTCTTCTGCCTCCTTCTCAAAACATGGATGCTCTAGAACCCTTTCTGAGCCAATTCCTTCCCCTGGGAAGGAATTCAAGTAGCATCCTTCCCCTAGGAGAATGCTTGCCTTTCCAGAAGCAGCCCAAGAAATCCTCCCATCTGAAATTAACTTAAGTCTATATTTAAAGGAGGTATGATGATTAGAGTTGAGAAAATGCTAGAAATGCTACCATAGGAGAAACCAGGCAGTTTGGTTTCCTCCCAAAATGAGATAGAGAGCTGAGCTTTCCACAGAGGGAAATCTAAGTTGGGCAGTGTCAAAACAGTCTGTTTAGGTATTTTTAATGGAGTAAAATGTTTTGACAAAATGGAATCCTTGGAAAAATCCTTTGCAGATCTCAGCCATTTGAGTTTTAAAATTTATTTCCCTGTTTTGTATTCACTGCAATCCTAGTTCTCAATTTCTTTCTATGGACCAGTTGTTAAACATACTATAAATATCACACCGAATAAATTCCTACAATTGCACTCCAGACCCTCAGGATCACCATGTCCAGGAATACATGACAGAATCTGACCCACAAGAAAAGGCAGAAGATATTAAAACAGGTCAATATTTTGGGATTTTTTTTATTATCTTGCCAAAATTAAACCCTTCAGGCCAGTTAAAAAATTCTATATTTCAATTTATTTTTTTTTACCACAATAAATAGTTTTCTGTGTAACTTTATCCACCAGAAAATTATTCAAATCAAAAACTATCAACCAGCTATCATGAATGATCTGATTTTCCTAAACACCATGTTAAAAAGCTCTCTTTTAATCTACTTGACTAATTAGGTTCTCTCAACTATCAAGGCTCAGTCGTTTCCACAGTCAGCAAGGTTCACCTATGCAACCAAGGATGCTGGCCACTGTTCTGGAGGTGAGATCCCAGGAAAATTTCACTGTTAGGATGATCAGCACTCAATAGTGTGATATTGAAACTGAATCAAATGGCATGGCAGAACACATTTTGGGCAAAGCCTGAGAAAATCTGTGTATTTCACACTTCTGCCACCTGATAGGTAGAACAAGAATTTGTTCAGAAATCATATAAATTCTTTTTTATAGACTGAAGTAATTTAGCAAAATAAAAGCAAAGCACTAGCAGTCATTTTGGTCATGGATCATGTTTAAGATTAGCTGGTTTATGAATTAGTTTGTAAAAACCAACTGCAGTGTTGCCAGCAAGACTGATTAAAAGTTCTGAAGTCTCTAGATGCCAGAGTAATATAAGGTTACCATAACACTAGCACTGACATTATAATTTAATCCATGGTACAATAAACAGGTTCAGTAGAATCTCTCATGTTCATAAACAGTATTATCTTTTGATATCAAGAAATGCCAATACATGATAAAGAAAGCTTGCAAGATAATTACAACATTGTAGATTGATACAGTCATCACACTCTCTCCAGATTTCCCCTGTGGACTGGAATTTATGCATTACCAGCCATCTGCCCTTGGACACAAGCATGAGGCTCTCCCTGCAGTCAGCAATAACTGGGGACATTAACAATGGGCACAGTTTCAGTCCCTATTCAGCAAAGAATTTAAACATGTCAACAGTCACCCTGAATTTCTGGATTAGATTTGGGTTAAAAGACTTGCTGCATCAGGAAGTTTTGAACATCATAACAAATAAACATAATTATTAGCCTTTTTCATGAGCTGTCTAGATAATTCCTCGGCTGTTTAGAGAAATCTGACAAGAACAAAACCCACAACATAAACCTGAGCTTGGCTAGTCTGAATCTTATGGGCAATATAAAAAGATTGGGAAAAACAACCTCCACTTTGAATTGGGTATGCCACTAGACTCTATGCTTTCTAACTGTGACCATGACTGAGGTAAAATGTGAACATGAAAGGCCTAAAATAATGCCAGATCAGAAGTCTAGTCTTCTAAGCCCCCACAATCTTGAATTTATCATGAGATGCGTAAGGCAGACAAATCCCACCAGTCCATGGTGTGGTAAAAGACAAGAATTTAGAAGGAAGATAAGGTGGTTAGACAACGAAATATTTTAAAACATTGACATTTACCTACTTCACCCCCATTTATTAGCAAAAGTAACATAAAACTTCATTAATTTAAGTAGTTAATATAGCAATCTTGTTTGCAATAATTTCATTGCATTTACTGCATCCACATGACTGTACTTGCTAGGTTTTTAGCATAAGTGTGAGGTTTGCAGTTTTGTATGAATTTCATGGAAATAAAACCAGCAATACCTAAAATAATTTAAAGTTAGGTTGGATATGGTTAGGTGAACTGTTATTACAAACCCTGCAGAGCGAATAGAAAAATATTCTAGACAAGATCCTTAATTGGCAAAATCTGATCAATATCCCTTGACTTCCCTGCTCTTATAGGACTGTATGAAAACTGAGGTTCCTGCTGACTCTTTACCAGTGATAGCTTTGCTAAGTGCTCCTAGTGATTTTCTGTCTGTGTTAACAGGAACATTTCAGGAACATATACTCCAGTACACTTGCTCTTTAATTATAGCTGTAATATTCTGGACATCTATGTCATAGATTATATCACCAAACTATCATAGTGAAATCCCTGTGAAAGTGGTATCTTAGAGATAAATTTTCTTATTTACAGCTTTTTTATTTTTGAAGAGGTTTTTTTTAGCCTCATTTGGTCATTCTTAACTTATCACTAATATAAATGAATGGCAAACCAGTCTCTTTACACCTCCTAAAGTACAGGAGAAACCTTAAATTGTTTTAATGTAATGAAAGTTGCCAACATGGCATACCATTCCACTTATAGGAAAACAACAATTTGAAACTACAGTTAAAAATAAAACTATGTTTACCTTTACAAAACTAGAGTTTTTTCCAAAGGTTTGTACACAAAAGGAAAAAGAATTTTTACAAATATGGACTTCAATGTAATGTTTACTCAGCTTAGTATATTGCTCCAAACTGTAGACTCACAGGAAAATAAGACTGTTACCTTCCCTTTTTCTTTTCTATTGTACACTGATCTCCTTTCTCTTCTCAATTAATTAAAATATGTTGAATGCAGAAAAAGCATCTGAAATATCTGACAGTGTTATCCACTATACCAGCAGGAATATGACAAGGTTAATCATCTGGTTTAAAGCAGCCTAACTCCCCCTCGCCGGCAATCGCTGCTATCAGTTTTCTTGTGGAAGAAGAGTCAATAATGTCTTCTATTCTCTAATCACAGACATGGGATAAACATTCTATTACCACCTAAATAAATGAAACTAATTTTAGACCTGCCTATCAGAGGGCTATCCCAGTAATTATTACCACTATGCTTAGCATCTTCTTCTTCGTTTCTCCAGATTAATGGGGGTTTTTTTAGCTACTGCTTCAATTAACTATCATTATGGATACAAACAATGGCCACATTTTGATGAAAATACAAGTATTTGCCACTTATCCTCTGTTTTATTACTTGTGTACAGATATTAGGCACTGTCACTATTTTGCTTCAGAGTTTTCTGTCACAATGAAAAGGGGGAAAAGAGAACTGAATAGATTCCAAAATCCTGAATTAAACCCAAAATTTTAAGCAACATTTCTACTAAAGCCAAGCTCCAAGCGTTTTCACTCTCACATTAGTACAAAGAATACACACTCATTTTTGAAACAAGGCTTTACTTTTAGTATGGTGAAAAATATAAGACAAATAAATCCATTTGGATATTAAGGGATATTTCCCTGTACTGCTAGTTTTGAACATGACTTTCAGATAAAAAATAAGAATCTCGAAGACAGTAAATCAGAGGCAGCTGAAATCCAAAACATTGGGGGGTTTCCCCATGATGGAGAGCACCTGTAAAAGCCAGTTCCATTATCAGATTTTGGATGCATTAGACTTGATTTTAAGGCTACAAGAGGTCACTATGACTACTCCATTTTGGATTCCTGTACTAAAAGGCTTGAAGAGAAACAGGCCTGTAGTCTCTATTAAAATAATGTAATGTCTCTCAGACATCTAACTTTGACTTGATGGAAACTCCATCTCTGTAAAGAGGTTATTCAACTGTTGGTTATCCCCACATGGAAAAAACTAAAAAGAAGACTCATACACTTTACTCCTCTTTAAAAAAGAGAAAAAGACACACACACAAAACCCAAACAAAACAAGCAAAAGCTAAAAGAGGTTTGGGGCCTATAGATCTGCTTTATAGGATTCTCCTCAATTTGGTCAGAAATACACAAAAAAACCAAAAGAGACACTTCAGTTATCAAACAGGATACTACCCAGACTAAAATTATCCAAATCACTTTCAGAATTAGTTCTCAGAGTAAATGAGATGAGAATGTTCTGCTAGGTTTTTCAACACTTCCTGAAAAACACAACCAGCAACACCTGATTTCTGTACCTTTTGATTTTAGTTTCCTGCCCAAAAGGGAACTTTAAAGTATGGAAGCAAAAGGATACAAATACTAGCTCTGAAAGTTAGCTTGGTAGCACAGAACATACCTTCAGCTGCCTTGACTCTTTTCTACACAGAGAGAAGACTACGAATGTCCTTTGTAGTTCTGACAATTTTCTATTTGACAACACTCAACCCCCCAGTAGTCACATACAGCAGAACTACCCTCCTAATTCATACTGTCTTGTCTTCACAAATTTGGAAAAGTCACTGTTCTGGGCTCCAATATAAATTCCAGAATACAGAATAATTATCATGGCTGTGGTGTTGACAATAATAATCAAGCTATCCTGAATGTTACGCAAATACTATGCATTTACTGGTTATGAAGCTGACCCTCTGACAGTAACAGGTGGTAGAACAGCAGTGAGAGAACACAGAGCCTTTGATTTTAACCACAAAACTTCCAACAGCACAAATGGCAGCTGTTCTTGTGCAATGAAAGAAACATTCTTATTAATAATTCCAGTCTTTTCATCTTCAACCTACTAATTTTCAACATGTTTCCTAAGAACTTATTTCTCCTTTATTACAGTTCTTGATTCAACCCAGAGTTAGTATCTTGCTTCAAACATGCTGGATCATTCTACCTCATACTGGCAAAAAGCTTTTAAACAATCATCAATTCAGCATAACATCTACTGTGCTATTACCATGAAAAAGTCTTACTGTTCAGGAATATTTCCTCTGGGTCATAATTACAATAAGAATAGGTTCCCAAAGGCATAATGTAACAAAGTCCTGAAGTTGAAAGATTGTTTAAAACCTTACTGAGGTAGATCTCTGCTCTTTTATTTCAAAAAATGACATCAGAAGTTCATAACACATCTGAAAGTTTTAATGTTTTCTTTTTTTTTCTTGTTTAGAAGAAAAAAGAACCACATGCGGTTGAGAATTTCATCAGTCAGAATATTCATTGTAGTGTAGAGATTTTCATTCTAAAGGGCCTTTCATCTTTTTGCACATGTATTCACTCAATTTTGTGGTGAAATGTAATAACTGCTTCGCAACATCAACAGCTTGAGACATGCCAGGTAAATCATTTCAAAGTACACAACAGTTGGAAGAGAGGAGAAAGTCCAGGGAGGTTTCAGGGGCATGGATACTTGCTGCTTCCAGTTATCTCAATGCAAGGCAGTTTGCATCACATATTGACTAATATAGTAAAGAATCTGCTTCAAACATGGGGAAACAACACGGCTGAAAATAAACTTCAAGGAGAAAGCAGCTAAACACAAATGGGCTAATTTAAACTGTTGTACAAGCAAGAAAGGTAAGCAAAAGATTATGGCCAACATTACACATGTAAAGGAAACAAGCTAGGATAGGAAAGGGACAGTGCAGACAGGATAACCCGATGCCTCAGAGGGTGTGTGCATGGAGCACAGCAGTGTGAGCACTCAGCGTGGGACAGGTCCAATATTTTAATAAGACAATAACCTGGCATTTTCCTCTGGTGCCACACACCAGGCTGGGCACAAAGGACAGACCCACAGGGTCAATCACACTGTTATCAGATCTAAATTAATTTGGACTTCACTCCTTTAACTTTGGTCACCTTGAAGGCACCTGACTTTCACGAGAAGCCAGGCAGCTGCTCCTCTTGGATGTCCTTTTCCCCACACCCCATATGCTCCCCTTAAAACATGCATACAAAACCAGCATACACTACTGATGCTGGTCAGCATTATTTTGATAAATAAGGCAGTTTCTATACACATTTAATTAATAATTTAAGTTAAGTAAGTGAGTCCCTTACAACTCCAGGTAGTCTATGATTCTATATAAGTCACAATCTTCCAAACACGTCTATTCAGAGAGTTACAAATTACCTAGCTGGGAGATGTTCAGGTAGATTGCACCTTCTGTCATTGCAAATAAACACATTTATTTATTATTTTTTTTAGCAGAATACTACAAAACAGTAAGAGGGTGGGGGTTTTTTGTTTGTTTTTTAAGTGATTGATACAGAATGTAGTTATGCCAAACACTTATTGCCATTTGGAGGCAGCTTGAGTGATTTGGGTACTGAAGCACATCTGAGATCAGTGTGACTATGCACTTTGTTCTCCAACTTGGTCTTCAGAAAAGAAGTTCATATTTACACTATATACAATGCTAGTTCAGAAAATTAACCTCTTCGTATTATTAATGAATTCTGTTTGAACAATTGGACGTAACTGCTTCTTGTTTTTCTGCAGCCTCAATCCAGTCAGTCACTGGCAGTGCCCTAGACCTGAGAGATACCAGAGCTGGGTCACAGCCCCTGACTGCCCTTGAACAAGGAGAAACATCCTGCCCCACTCACTTGGATGCTTCTGCATCATCACAGCACTGCGCACAGGCAATAACTTTACTGGCTAAGGAAGACTATTCTCCCACTGTTCAAGAGATCTGCACTAACAACCTTCATATGCATCCTTTCCAAAAACTTGTGACTGGCTGCAAGTAGCATTGTGGAACCTTATCATATGTGCTGCGATAAAAAGGTCATAATAGTTCAAAAAAAGCTCTGTCTGAAACACTTCTCCTTAGTTATTCCTCTTTTTGTTACAAATTAACTGATTTTCTTTGACCATCAGAGAATTTAAAAGTCCATTCAAAACCTGTTTTCAAGGCAGCCTCATTTCCTCCTAAGGAAAATAAAGATCAGCAGAGGTATAAAGGTCTTCATGTGAAGGTAACATTAGGGAGACAGTATTTCTACAGAGACAAAAGACAGCAGCAGCAAGAAAGACAACAAAATCAAGCCAGCTAGAAATCAATATTTTAGTCTTTACAAAAGAAAAATGAAAAGGAAAGAAAAAGTTTGTGCATTGCCTCTCAGATAATTAAAAGAAATGCCAAGTGAGACTAAGTTTTAATAAAGGAGACTTTATAAATTAGAATCAGAGACATGATTCATGAATAGAAAATACCTGGTTTTAATAATCTCTCAACTGAGGCATATATCTGCCTGGTAATGACGCACAGCCAATCAAAGGTGTTTAGAATTGCTGCAAAGAGAAACAATAGGCAGAGAAAAACAAGCTAGAGAACCACTGCATGTTCTGCGTGTTTATCTACATTACCTCACATGTTGTGCCTTTCTGCAGACAGAACCCCCACTCAGACTGGTTGTACTCACGGCCTGCCAGTTGCAGGGGAAAGAATAATTGCTTATTATTGGAGAAACCACGGTAACATTTAGTTAGGCTTTTACATGAAAGCTTTATCTTTTCCATGAAAGTAGCTAATGTACATATATAGATATATACAAAAAATTCTCTATATGGAATCAGGGCCTGAAACTGAAAACCACAATGATAAAACTAATAGACAAAATATTTCTTAACTTTCTGAAAATGTAGAGAAATCTGACCTAGAATATGATGTTTCTCTTAGTCTACAAAAAACTTGTATTATTTTTAAAAAGCACCATTTGATGCAGAGAGAATAAGGAAGGGCTCTTCCTCACAGCAATATTAATATAAGTTCAAATGTACAGTCTGGAAAGCATAGCTGCATTTCTAGCTTCTAATAAGCTAAAGGAAGTACTGATATTGTCTGTCAGGTTTATTGATGACATTATCCATAAATTCTTTCTGTTTTTCTCACACTCCTGTATTTCCACTGGGCATGTCTTGTTTCTCAACAATGTATTTTTGACAGCATTAGTCAGCACACCAAAGTAAAAAGATAAATCTTACTGCTGTGCTTTTTTCATCTTTAAATGTGTCCATATAAAGCCTTCAAAATACTCCCAGAGGAATTAATTTTTGTTGATTTGTAATTTTTTAAGTGACTGGCAAGAAAAGCAGATTCTAATATGCTACAGAGAAAATTAAGATACAGTGAAACCTATATATTCATGTATACATGTATAGAGTTTGCATATTTTATAGTCCTTCCCACAATTTAGAGACTCAGCATTTTTATGCAAAGGGTTTACAGCAACAAAAAGGGAGAACATTTGTATTTACAATTGAGCACATTGTGACATAAAAATGTCTGAGATAGCCAAGACCAGGCACACTTCAACATAAATATACATCAGAGAGGCAATAGAACTAGTCCTGATGTGGATTTCAGTTGAGATGCTGTCAATCAAACCAGTATTTAATTCAACAGACTTTGTCAGCTTGCTTAAGTTCCAGGCCAGCTGGAGATCCCTTCCTCATCAATCACTGCACCCCCATCTTTCTGGGATTACTCAAATTAGCTGTCTGTGCTCTTGGTGCATTCCCCCACACAGTGCCCTGCTACCGCCTGGGTCTATGCCCCATTTAATTTGTCATCAGGAATGTTGAGATGCCTACAGAAAACTAAGAAATTCTGGAACTAAGATAAATCAAACTAAGACACATCCCAATTTCTATCCTGAACACATTGCTAAGGCTTATTTTTGGTGACAGGAAAGCATTGACAGGGAAACATTGAAGGATTTGAAGCAATGAGGCACAATCATGGCTGTACGTAAACACAGGAAAAGCTTTGGGTTTAAGGTGTGTTAATTTCTAATGCAGAAGGAGGAGAAAAGAAAACAATCACTCCCTTTGCTGATTGATGTGGAGCAGCACTAATCCATACGCTGCCTTTCTGGATTGGACCATGTAATACCTGCTGAAGCAAGCCAGAGCTAGAGAAGTGAGATATCCTAGAGTGATGTTTCAAAATCAGAATCAAAACAATTCACTTCATCTGGAAAGTCTGCCTCTACAGAGTCTTGCTGCTACTCTGATACCTAAACATTCAAGTCTTGGAAATACTCATAGTTAGTTATTATGAATTTAGAACAGACAGAATTTCTGAAAGAATTAAAACCAGAGAGGCAGTAGGTACATTGATGCACCTATTTTATACCACCTACATCTAAGAAAGTTAATTCAGCTACAGGGAAGGATATTTAATCTGTGCTGCAGCCTACTGACTGCCATGGAGTGATGAGGATTATTAATGTGGGCAAGCTGAGTTGGGAGACAGGAGGAAAGGCAGCTCTAGAGATCCTTGCTGTTCCAATTCTTCCTGTCCTTCCAGGAGATTCTGCTGACTCATAGAATCATAGAATCATAGAATCAATTGGGCTGGAAAAGACCTCTGAGATCATCAAGTCCAACCCTTGGTCCAACTCCAGTCCATTTACTAGATCATGGCACTCAGTGCCACGGCCAATCTCAGTTTAAAAATCTCCAGGGATGGTGAATCCACCCCCTCTCTGGGCAGCCCATTCCAATGCCTGAGCACTCTCTCTGCAAAGAAGTTTTTTCTGATCTCCAACTTCAATTCGCCCTGGCAGAGCTTGAGCCCGTGCCCCCTTGTCCTATTGCTGAGTGCCTGGGAGAAGAGACCAACCCCCACCTGGCTAGAACTTCCCTTCAGGTAGTTCTAGACAGTGCTGAGGTCACCTCTGAGCCTCCTCTTCTCCAGGCTAAACAACCCCAGCTCCCTCAGCCTCTCCCCATAGGACTTGTGCTCCAGTCCCTTCACCAGCCTTGTTGCTCTTCTCTGGACCCGCTCCAGCACCTCAATATCTTTCCTGAACTGAGGGGCCCAGAACTGAACACAATACTCAAGGTGTGGCCTCACCAACGCAGAGTACAGGGGAAGGATCACTTCCCTGGTCCTGCTGGCCACGCTATTTTTGATACAGGACAGGATCCCATTGGCCTTCTTGGCCACCTGGGCACACTGTTGGCTCATGTTGAGCTTCCTGTCAATTAGTACCCCCAGGTCCCTTTCTGCCTGGCTGCTCTCCAGCCACTCTGTGCCCAGCCTGTAGCGCTGCATGGGGTTGTTGTGGCCAAAGTGCAGGACCCGGCACTTGGCCTTATTGAACTTCATCCCATTGCAATCAGCCCATCTCTCAAGTCTATCCAGATCCCTCTGCAGAGCCCTCCTGCCTTCCAGCAGGTCGACACTCCCTCCCAACTTGGTGTCATCAGCAAATTTGCTGATGATGGACTCAATCCCCTCATCTAAATCATCAATAAAGATGTTAAACAGGACTGGACCCAACACAGACCCCTGGGGAACACCACTAGTGACCGGCCGCCAGCTGGATGCAGCTCCATTCACCAGCACTCTCTGGGCCCGATCCTCCAGCCAGCTCCTAATCCAGGAGAGGGTACACTTGTCCAAGCCATGGGCTAACAGCTTTTCCAGGAGTGTATTATGGGAGACAGTGTCAAAGGCCTTGCTGAAGTCCAGATAGACCACATCCACAGCCTTCCCCTCATCCACCAGGTGGGTCACCTGACCGTAAAAAGAGATCAGATTGGTCAGTCATGACCTGCCTCTCCTAAACCCATACTGGCTGGGTCTAATCCCCTGTCCATCCTGAAGGTGCTGTGTGATTGCACTCAGGATGATCTGCTCCATAACCCTGCCAGGCACAGAGGTCAGGCTGACAGGCCTGTAGTTGCCAGGGTCAGCCTTGCAGCCCTTTTTGTGGATTGGAGTGACATTGGCCAACTTCCAATCATCTGGGACCTCCCCAGAGAGCCAGGACTGTTGGAAGATGATGGAGACCGGTCAGGCAAGTTCTTCTGCCAGCTCCCTCATTACTCTTTTTCTTTGATTCATAAAAGGTGAGAAAACAGGGAAGCTTATGTTCAAAATCCAGTATCAATACTCAAAGGACCTACCAAAAATCCTCCTGTACAGAGACACCAGCAAAATGAGTGCAGGTTCTTAAACTATATTTTGCTCAAAATCTGTGAGAAAAGAGAAAAATAATCTGGCAGGACCAGCGTGCAGGTGAAGATCCTCTCTCAAGAGCTATAAATTGTGAAGAAACAGGCTGTACCTCTTCTCCTCAAATGAAACCAGAGAATATGTACAGTAAGTGCTACCAGATGCATTTTAAGCAAGAAAATTTGTTTCCTGATAATATTACAATAAAATATTATAAGGACAGCTATAGATGAATTTGTAAGTGCAGTGAACTCCTCACATTTTGTAGACCACCTGTGCTATAAATAACATAGAATAAATACAATTTTCAGAAAATGCACTGTTTTTTTGGAACAAGATAAAAAGCAATTAGACAAAATCACAAGCATGCAAATAATGCCAACAAGAAAGAGAAGATTGATACTTTATACTAGGTGACACCAGCAGACTTTATGTGCTTCACATATGTCAGAGAGAGAGACAAAGAGAGGAAGATCCAACCTCATTTTCTCCACCAATATTGACCCTTTCCCTTAAGTTGAAGGCTATTTGTGTTCCAAAGCAGAGTTGCTCTGTGACAGACGAAAAAGTTTTAGTGATGGTGGCTCTGACTTTCCACAGATGGCTCAGCTGCCACATAATAATTGCTCTCATAGCCTCATCAGACTGCCCAGTGTTGAACTGTGCTATACTCAACAAATTCACCTCAGTGATCACACTAAGTCAGCAATGAGGGAATTGGTGATTTGCTGAGATGTTGCGTAACCATGAAGTAATGCGTGCTTGCAGCCCAGAAAGCAGCTCTATTCTGGTGCACCAAAAGCAGTGGGACCAGCAGGCCAAGGTGGGGGAATCTGTCCCTCTACAATGTCCTGGTGAGAACCCACCTGGGTCCAGCTCTGGGACCCCCAATATAAAAGAAGTATGTGACTCTGCTGTTGCAAGTCCAGATGAAGATGATGATCAAATTCTGTTTTGCCTGCAGCACATTTGTTAAAACAGTGCACTAGCACTGCAGCAAGCCCTCTTTTGTGAACTTCGAAAATCATAAGAAATTATACTAAAAAACTAATGTAATTGCAATAATTGTTCTAAAGCCCAAACTAGATAATGCCTTAAAATTTTGAGTAGTTCTAAAAAATGCTTCTCTAGTTTAATATGAGATCCTTTCCTCATGAAATTTGACTCTCACAAAAAATCCCCAATATATTAATGAAAAGCAATCCAATCCAACCCATATTTTCCATTTGTTCTTCTCTACTGGCTACAATAAATGACTGTTTTGTACTGCAGCTTGGGAATGGAAGAAACATAGAAAGAGCATGGTAAATGGATAATTAAAAATACTCAACAGGAGTCACCATGGATAAAATGTTATAATGGTGTTAAGTCATGGCTGGCACAACAGATTTGAAAACAAATGTCTGGCAAAACCTCCATATGAAAAATATACAGAAGTACATTACATAAAGAATGAAAACATATATGAAAGCTTCTCTTTCTTCTTCTGAGATTTAACATTAGGCATTTTACATTTTTTCTTATCTTTTTAATAAATCAAACCATAGTAAAAATAACATCATAATAGATCTTTGAACAACTCATCTGTCTTTGCCCAAACCCTCCATCAAGATTCAAAATAGAAACAGGGAGGAAACTATTTATGGAATGGATGGAATATATTTAATCTCCTAGTTCAAGTACTAATATATGCCAAGTTTTATTCAAAAGCTGTGACTGGGCAGCAGAGGAAGGTACTGATCTTTCAGAGCCAGAGTGCACACAGAGTCACAGTGAATTGCTTGCAGAATGGAGGACATTGTGGCTTTCATGGAGACAAATGACCATCCTCAACAGACAGTAGCTTCCAAGGGGCAGGATGCAATACACAGGTGAGGACCATGCAGCTGGGTCTGAAACTGGGGGATGTATGAGAGGAAGAGAAGCAGACTCTGAAAGCAAGTTTTTGACATAAGAGATTCACCTTGAGATCCCAAGAAGACTAGGCATTTTGTTTTAATGAAGGAAGAGACTGAAATGTCCTGTAATGAGTGCCACACTAGAGCAGCAGACTCTCTGGGCTGCACCCTAGATTCAGATTCATTTTAAGCCAGCTCAGCCAGCAAATCTGTGTTTTCCACTTCACTGGTTACTGTATTCCTATTTGTGTTCAAATTAAAAACAAAACAAAACAAACAAACAAAAAAAGAATAAAGCTCTGAATGCTGAATATTCTTTCAGTGAGTCTATCAAGGAATAGTCCTCTGAACACTCAGAAACCAATCAGAGTTGATGGAAAATAATAACAAAATCTCAGTGCACTTTCCTCATGCTCATAAACTAGATGTTTTGTGCTCTCTTTTACCCTCTCTTACCTAAAAAAAGCCAAATCAAACCAAACAAAAAAACCCAGAGTACTAACATTTATTTCTTTAGTGCAATTACCTTGTAGTATCACCATGAAAGTTTGGAAAACCTACTATGAAATACTTCACTCCCAATTATTTATTTTCCAATTTAGGAGCAAAGAAAAAAAAAAAGCAGATACACAACCTCAGATTCTACTGTGGAAGTGAGCTGCTCTCTCTGCAAGTTTGAGTAATGAGCAGCACTGCCTGTTATACCTACCCTGAAAATCCTGCCTTGCACCTGATCCATAGAACTATTCACCCCTAGCTTGGCAAACACCCTGGAGAAGTCCCAGTGCTGAATGTTCTCAAAACTTAAATTTTCCTGTCAGAATAGGAAAACTACAACAGCAGATTTCTGAACACACGACCACGTGGGTTTGTATATTACACAATAATAATATAGTTCACTACCTGAGCAACTCTTGTTATAACAAACCATACCCTCCGGGAGCTACTGAAATGTAAATAGCTACAGTGGCCTAGTGGATGGCTATTGAATGGCATCATGAATGAGAATAGAAAGAATGAGAGAATGAGCTCAGTTTACACTCAGCACAGCTCAGATAGCAATCTTGCAAAGCATCCACTAACTTCCATCTGATTGTATTATTAATCTTATGGAAGAATAAATTGCACATAAAGCTTTAAGAAAATTATAGATGGTGCTAGAATTACACAAATTGAAATGTTCTCCTGTGACTAAATGTCACCTTCTAGTTACTAGATAGGAGCACTTTTCCCTCCATGTAAGCAATTGCTGCTTGTTGTACTTGTCCAGGATTATTTTCTGGTAAGGCTCCAGGGACTAAATGCTTCAGTGCCTTCAGTCACCTATCTGTCCAAGCATAATATTTGGAAAGCCTTGGACTGCTTTGTAAAGGTACACCTATTCTTGTGCTTTGTCAACCTCATGTATATTTAGGTAAGTCCATACTTAAAAGAAAGACCTCAGACAAATGCCCAAGAACTGATATCAGCCAAATACCTTCCCTAGATGATATTATTTCAACTATTTTAAAACATAACCACTTCTCTCATAGCATTGTAATAAAATATTACCAATGGATAAAATTTGAAAAAAATTGAGACTTTAGAACAAACAATGCAGGGAGATGTACTAGTCAATCTGCTGAAAGCAACAATTCATTCAATAGGCTGGTAGAAACAGCAGTCTCTTTGTAAACTACCTAACATAACAGTGTGATTGACACTTTCACCATAGACACAGCATCCCAGAAAACAGGACATGTAGGAGAAAGGATTTGACTTCCCTCTTGATTTGCCTGGAATCTCTGGTGGTGGAAGAAAAGGCAGGACCAGACAAGACAGCACAGAGATTTCAGACACAGCAGAAACAAGTGCATGTGCTGTCCTGAGTAAAGCACAATTTTTGGGACCTTTTGACGGTGTTACAATTCAGAGAAATTTACTGATGCCACCAAGCAAGCTCACTTTCTTCTCATAGAGCTCATATTCAGGGAAGCTTATCTTTGCAAGCAATTTTAAAACAAACAACTGATGTCAGATTTAACTGTTTTTTTCCTAAAAGAAAGCCTGTCTGACTACCTGCTTTGGTTGACAAAGAGCAGCAGAATATTCTCCTTAGCTCTTCCACTATAACAGAGACTCTGTGGAATACTGGATGGGGTTTTATCCTTTGCTCTTCATTACATACGCTTTCTAACTAAGCCCAATAATTGCAAGCCCTTCAGACCTCATCAATAAACTCTATGAGAGTTTACAACTTGCCTTTGCAGAGGAAAGGTATTGTTGTGAGTTCAGTACGTTTGTCCATCACAGTCATTAATGTATTAAAACATCATACTGCGATCTGATAGCCTGTCACACAGATGTCATGTTCAGAAAGAATATTCCATTTTGACAGTTATTATCTATGTCTGATACCTCCTCAATTTCAGTAAAAGATGTCCCAAAATGGAAAACAAGTTTTATTATGTGACATCTGTGTATTTTACCCAAATATATAAATTCGTTCTGCAAGAGATATTGTGGTACAGGACCAGGCATATTTTGGAATTCTTTCCTTGGCACAAGCTCACATCGATTACAGATTGTACCTATTTTAAGGTAAAACTGAGTGGGTTTTGTGTAGTCTGAAAACACAAAGTCCTCAATTTAATGGCAGTTCTGTCAGGAACTGGAACAGTAGTGGCCAATCTCTGCCAAGTACTGTAATTGCAGTGAATTAGCGAATACAGACAATGAAGTTTAATCAGAACTCTGATGCCCTTTTGAATGTCTCTTTCCAAAAAAAGTAAGTTGAGGAATTATGGTTATTCTTTTTCAAGTACAATGAAATTAAAGAACTAAGCCAAAGCAAGTCAGATAGTTTGTGACACTTTGTGACACAGAAGTTCCACGTGTCCCACACTCAGGCTGACCACTAAGATCTTGTCATTAAACTTGGCTTTTGCAAACCTGCATGTGAAAGTAATTACTCATATAAAATAATATGATTTGGCATGAAATAGCAGAAATAAAATCACAAATTGAATGGAAATTTTAAACTACTTCTATATATGTTTTTTATTTTCTTAGAACTAAAGAGAAAGCATAAAATCCTTTCATTTTTTTTAAAAAACTATGATGGTAGCATGACCAAATAGCCTAATTACCTCTATTTAAACATGCACTTTTTGACATACTGAATATATCAGAGCAATATACGCATGAAGTTACCCTGCATTTTAAAATTATTGCTGAAATTAGTTCTATTTGGCCTATATCTATTTGCAGCTTACCAAATGAACAAGGCAGAAAGGATTAGAAGAATTAAATGTATTTTTCAAATACTACAGAAAAGAAACTCTGCATGGTTTCCTCCAACATACAGTCCTTGCAAGTCTCCCTGACACTGCAATAAATCATGCTATAAATGAAGTTAGATCTCCTTAGTTTATGCACTTATGAAAACCAAGATGATGCCTATTTGATTTGACAGCTATAATAACTGTATTTTGGTATTATCATTATTNAGGTTTTTTTTTTTTTTAATACTTTTTTGTTTGTGTGTTAAGCTTAGAAAATCTTGACTTCTTTCTGCATGGAAATACAATTTTCTTCATAGTGTCCACATTTCAGCACAGATTCTTTATGAGTTGAGCTACAGGAAGGGGCTTTCGTGTCATCCCGTTCTGAATACTTTTCTAGGATTCATTAATACATTATAAGAGCTTTGATGAAAACTCCATAATTAAAGATGTGTTTTTACAAGGCTGATTTTAACACTCCTAGTAGTCCAATTTTATGCAATATTGCATAATGCATTAAAAAAGAACAATATTATACCCACGATTCAATCTGGTAGATATGATATAATATGTGACTTACAAATTAAACAGAATTTCTGAACATGCAGGCAGAGGTTTATGTGGGCTGTGGAAGCTTCAGCAGCCTCCTAATTGCTGTGAGTATCCTGGCCTCACTCGTAACTCAGATATGGCTGCTTTTTATAATCTAGTCTTAAGCTTCACACTGTGAAAATGTCATATAAACAGCTCAACAGTCTTCCACAGGAGAAGACCAGCATGATCTCATGCTTGGAGAAATTCCAACTCAAATTTGCAAGACACTCCTCTTACTCAGAGTTGACACTAGTATAATTTGCAAATATATACAGTATTTTGTATTTGCAAATACAAGTAAGTTTATACACAAGCATGGGTCCCTTTGGCAATGTTTTCCAAAAGCATAAAATAAAATAAAACAACTTGAACTAGGTATCACATATCTGCAACAGAAAACACATTTTTAAAATTGCTTACCAACTTTTCAGTGAGTGAGTGTAGTAATTCAGCTAGAATTGTACAGTGAAAGCATACAGAACATAAAGGGTTTGAATTTTTTTAAAAAAGGACCAAATTTTCAGAATTTGGGAATACAGTGACCCCACTACATTTTAGAAAAAAATCCTCATGTCCATCATGTTTCTTCTTTAGTATTCTTCTCTAGTTGATCATAGCCATTTACTAAATGTTCAGCTGTATTTTTCAGCACGAATAATTCAATGCACAGAATTTGCAAGGTATGCATTTACTTTTACTCCTCACCTCCATCTTGTACAGAAAATTACACCTAAAAATTTAAGGACGTTTATTGAGTAAAATACATCAGCTCTTTCTTCAGTTTCACGCGACATATTTATAGGGTGAATTAAAACACTCTTTTTCCAAATTATTCCTCCATGACATTTCATTAACTCAAGCAGAAAGAGAAAGTTCAACCAAATGTGAATATGTGGTGATTGTATTTTACCCAGAATGAAAGGAGTATTAGCCATTCCCTTTGCAAAGTAACAGGGAGTCTTTAGTGACCAAAAGTAGTCAAGACTTCAGTCTAATATTTCTGCTGAAGGGCACTTTGGCTACACTGGTTAAACTGCAATGTGTGTGTTTATGAAGTGCTCAAACAAGAGTCAGGTATCTGTTTTACAGCTACACTCAGGCAATTTAGTTATGTAGCTTTTCAAATAAGTAAAACTGATTCAATTATAGTAGGAACACCCTAAGATAATTCTTTTGGTGGATATGTATCTTTTAGCAGCATATGATGGGACTTGGTGATATTCTTACATATGAAAGCACCTGATACTGCAAATACCTAAAAATACCATTCCTTTTTGCAATGAATAAAAAGGATAGGATTTCTTATGAAAATGATGAGATTTTGTCTAAAAGTAACAATTCCAATTAAACCACAATATCAGAATGCAAAGATGGGGTTTCAACAACTGTGAAACATCACAAAACTACTTACAGTGACTTCTCCAATTTGCCTCAGAAGTGCTCTAGGAAACAACTATAACTGTTTATGAAGCAGATGATATTTAAGGAAAATCTAATTTAAAAAAAAAAAAATTAAAACATACCAACTAACAGAAATGAATAACCAATCATAAACATTATCATTTTGAACAGAATGTTTCTTATGAAATACTGAATGTGTGCAAACCATTAATTCTGCCTTCATTATAGCCAGCTTGGGAAAGAAATGCAGATCGCTTTAGAAAAAAATATGATCCCTGTCACAAAATAAACTAAATAACCACATTATTTCACACTTAGAGAAGATCTTCCTGCCAAGGATGAAGANAAAAAAAAAAAAAGCTATTCTGACACTGAACAGAAGGTTCTGGATTTGGTGTGAATTTTGAACAACTATGTATCAGAGATATTTCTTAGGGCAGGAAATTAAAAGAGATGGACTGTCCCTCTTTTCTGGAGTAGTGAGCTTATTGCCTTTGTTCACAATCAGTGCTGTGAAAGAGAAAATAGCAAACAATCTTTGGCTTTGCATTTCCAAAAATGTAAAATTACTTTGACAGGTTTTTTTTTTTTTTAATACTTTTTTGTTTGTGTGTTAAGCTTAGAAAATCTTGACTTCTTTCTGCATGGAAATACAATTTTCTTCATAGTGTCCACATTTCAGCACAGATTCTTTATGAGTTGAGCTACAGGAAGGGGCTTTCGTGTCATCCCGTTCTGAATACTTTTCTAGGATTCATTAATACATTATAAGAGCTTTGATGAAAACTCCATAATTAAAGATGTGTTTTTACAAGGCTGATTTTAACACTCCTAGTAGTCCAATTTTATGCAATATTGCATAATGCATTAAAAAAGAACAATATTATACCCACGATTCAATCTGGTAGATATGATATAATATGTGACTTACAAATTAAACAGAATTTCTGAACATGCAGGCAGAGGTTTATGTGGGCTGTGGAAGCTTCAGCAGCCTCCTAATTGCTGTGAGTATCCTGGCCTCACTCGTAACTCAGATATGGCTGCTTTTTATAATCTAGTCTTAAGCTTCACACTGTGAAAATGTCATATAAACAGCTCAACAGTCTTCCACAGGAGAAGACCAGCATGATCTCATGCTTGGAGAAATTCCAACTCAAATTTGCAAGACACTCCTCTTACTCAGAGTTGACACTAGTATAATTTGCAAATATATACAGTATTTTGTATTTGCAAATACAAGTAAGTTTATACACAAGCATGGGTCCCTTTGGCAATGTTTTCCAAAAGCATAAAATAAAATAAAACAACTTGAACTAGGTATCACATATCTGCAACAGAAAACACATTTTTAAAATTGCTTACCAACTTTTCAGTGAGTGCGTGTAGTAATTCAGCTAGAATTGTACAGTGAAAGCATACAGAACATAAAGGGTTTGAATTTTTTTAAAAAAGGACCAAATTTTCAGAATTTGGGAATACAGTGACCCCACTACATTTTAGAAAAAAATCCTCATGTCCATCATGTTTCTTCTTTAGTATTCTTCTCTAGTTGATCATAGCCATTTACTAAATGTTCAGCTGTATTTTTCAGCACGAATAATTCAATGCACAGAATTTGCAAGGTATGCATTTACTTTTACTCCTCACCTCCATCTTGTACAGAAAATTACACCTAAAAATTTAAGGACGTTTATTGAGTAAAATACATCAGCTCTTTCTTCAGTTTCACGCGACATATTTATAGGGTGAATTAAAACACTCTTTTTCCAAATTATTCCTCCATGACATTTCATTAACTCAAGCAGAAAGAGAAAGTTCAACCAAATGTGAATATGTGGTGATTGTATTTTACCCAGAATGAAAGGAGTATTAGCCATTCCCTTTGCAAAGTAACAGGGAGTCTTTAGTGACCAAAAGTAGTCAAGACTTCAGTCTAATATTTCTGCTGAAGGGCACTTTGGCTACACTGGTTAAACTGCAATGTGTGTGTTTATGAAGTGCTCAAACAAGAGTCAGGTATCTGTTTTACAGCTACACTCAGGCAATTTAGTTATGTAGCTTTTCAAATAAGTAAAACTGATTCAATTATAGTAGGAACACCCTAAGATAATTCTTTTGGTGGATATGTATCTTTTAGCAGCATATGATGGGACTTGGTGATATTCTTACATATGAAAGCACCTGATACTGCAAATACCTAAAAATACCATTCCTTTTTGCAATGAATAAAAAGGATAGGATTTCTTATGAAAATGATGAGATTTTGTCTAAAAGTAACAATTCCAATTAAACCACAATATCAGAATGCAAAGATGGGGTTTCAACAACTGTGAAACATCACAAAACTACTTACAGTGACTTCTCCAATTTGCCTCAGAAGTGCTCTAGGAAACAACTATAACTGTTTATGAAGCAGATGATATTTAAGGAAAATCTAATTTAAAAAAAAAAATTAAAACATACCAACTAACAGAAATGAATAACCAATCATAAACATTATCATTTTGAACAGAATGTTTCTTATGAAATACTGAATGTGTGCAAACCATTAATTCTGCCTTCATTATAGCCAGCTTGGGAAAGAAATGCAGATTGCTTTAGAAAAAAATATGATCCCTGTCACAAAATAAACTAAATAACCACATTATTTCACACTTAGAGAAGATCTTCCTGCCAAGGATGAAGATGAAGATTATCATAAAGCTCCTTACAGGCACCATCTAACTAAGCCAATAACATCCCTACAAGGACAGGTAGTAGCTGTGGTACTCTCTGCATAAATGGTCAAACGAGAACAAATGTGCTGGAACATCAAGAGCTCCCTGGTGAGTTGCCAGGAACACTACCCTGTATATCCAACTCCCCTACTTTTGCTTTCACACCTGGATCATCAAACTGTTGTACTGTGTGGAACACATCCAACTGCAGAAACCTGAGAAGTATGAACTAGCTCAGATGTTCTGAAAGTTACATCAAGGCTTTTCAAGAGCTAATAATAGAGATGGTCACTACAGAGTGAATTAATGCAGTCTTTACTTCCCTTCCCACTTTATGTTTCTTGTACTATGCAAGTAGGACATCAGCAATATCCTTATTTTTAACTTTTTTATTTAGTCTGTTCCCATATAAATTTGTATTCAATTATTTTAATTATATTTTTTAAATATACAGATACTATGGTGGCTATTTCTAAAGGTGTTTACAGACTCTAGGAACATAAATAATAGCGGTAATTATTGAGCACTAGGCATTTAAGCCTTTTTGGTTTGTCTAACAATCTTCAGCTTTCAAATGCCCTGATAAGTTACCATGCTAATGTCTTTTTTAAGCACAAATGCACCATGGTCTCTAAACCTCCACATAAACACAGTGAATAGAAGGTAATTACCTGAGCCTTTTGTAAAACAAGGTGATATACCTTAAGGGACATACTCCGTTCTTTTATGTTTAAACCAAAAAAATTAGAGCATTTTCTGAAGTTTCCTCTCACTAAAGCACACCCAAAGGAAAAATAGATTATACACACAAAAGCACTATCAGCCTTTACCAAAACCACGTGGTGTTAGACTTGTGTATAAAGGAGAAGACGTACTAAGCGACTTGTTGAAAAAAAGCAGAAGGTATACTAAGAGAGCAAATATATATATTTACTTGCATTCATACCTAAATCACAGCTAGTGGAAGGAACAATAGTCTACAGAAACACCAGACCTCAGGACACCTGGAAAGTCCAGATGCCTCTACAAAATAGTTTTGAAAATTCCTGCTAGATTTCAGTTACTGTCTTAGACACTCTCCTCAGGGTCTTTCTGGTGAAAATGACCCCCAAGATACTTTGTAAGGGATGTTGAGTGTTAAAAGTCCATTCGCTAGCTTTTGACTGGATTCCACCCAAGGTTCAACACTCAACACCACAGTCTGTGCCCTACCCTGTCATAGATCCTAAGTGCAAAGAATTTTTGTAGGGTCTGGACAGGGATGAATAAATGCAGATGCTATTCATGCAGAGGAAAATAAAGCCATGCAGACGAACCCTCTGTTTTCTATCAAAAATATGTGCCTCCACAGCTGAATCTGAGCAAAGGCTGAAATGGAAACAACTGACAATAAATCAGAACTAGTCTCTCACTGAAGTGTTATAGACAAGAATGATTTTCTGAGTTGTTAAAAGCACTTCTAAGCTGGAACATATTTTTGATGCACTAATAAAAATCAGGTTGCCTAA
The DNA here is from genome assembly GCA_013396695.1 of Sakesphorus luctuosus. Classification (NCBI taxonomy): domain Eukaryota; kingdom Metazoa; phylum Chordata; class Aves; order Passeriformes; family Thamnophilidae; genus Sakesphorus; species Sakesphorus luctuosus. The sequence goes on along the minus strand of VWZD01008010.1, from coordinate 1,102,571 downwards.
ATAACTGAATTCCAGTAGTTCCATTGTAGTTATGCTCTAAGAGGTGTCATCTCTTCCAAGGTCTTCTACAAACTTCTCTAACATAATGCTGACTCTTTACTCTCTCTCTCTGTATTAGACTAAAAGGATAATTTCTGGAATTTCATTTCATCTCAGAGCAGTATCCCACAGCCATTAGCTTTTTACCTGTACAGAATTATATTCCCTTTCATTTTGGGGAACTGTATAGTGTTCTGTATTTAACATCCAAAGAGTTAAGGCTTCCTGTATTAAACACCTAATCCCAAAGTAGCACATTAGGGATCAAAAGTGATCAGTAGTGTATCAGGTAAGCCATTTTAGTAATTGTCCCATTTAGTCATTTTACTTATTTCTTTGCCTTGTGGTCCCTTTTGAGTGGTTTTAGCTATCTCCATTTCACACCTCTGGATTATATGGCAATTTGATCAGTGTGCTACACATACTGAAGTGAGAGATTTTTGTATCTGTGTTACCAAATTTGAAATGCACATTAGAAAAAAGAAAAAAAAAGTAATGATGTATACTCACACATCATAATTTGCCTGTAAGGCTCAAACCTGTGCTGAGTGGTGCTCATGCCAATTTTACTGAAAGGTAAATCAAAGCATCAAGCAATTATGTGACTTGTGTAAAGTCATTTGGGAATTCTGTAACAAAATGGAATCAAACTCAAACACCCCATGGCATCCATATGCTAGAGATAACACAGCACTCTCCTGCTTTTCTGTAGTGGCAGAAGGAAATACAATCCACAGCACCTCCCATGGCACCAGATATTTCTGACTAGGAAACAGAACTGAGTCCTAGACCTCCAAAGCCAACTTTATTTTATTAAATAGGCAACACTGTTTCCAAAATTTAGACAATAGGATAACCTTTCATAATTCAGATGATGTTTGACAATTAAGGCTTCCTCATTTTCATCTTCTAGAAACGAAAGCAGACCAAGAAATAGCCTTTTCTGGTCAGCAGAATATAGGAGGAGGCCTAGCCACTCTGGTTCAGTGATATTTTTTTGGCAACAGAAAATTTTCAATTATATCTCCTGGACTTTTATGCATTTGCAATACTTTTCTCCCTTCTGTTGAATTTCTAATAGATATCACATGCCTTTGGCTCCATGTCCAGAATCCTTGTGCCAAATGAGACTGGGAAAGAATCTCATGTTAAGCTGATAAAATGATATTGTAAACACAAGTTCTTTGCTTTTTTTTTCCACTTAGACTTCTGTAATTTATATGAATCAAAACAAATTACAGAAACCAATGGTCAAATGAAAATGAAAAAATGTCTTATATTTTAATTATTCACTGAATCCTCTTTGTTCAGCTCTGTTTAATGCCAGACCCATTGCACACACAGTGGTAATATTTGTATTTCAACCAGTTCACCAGTTTAGAAACCACTTGTAGCCTGGGTTCCAATCTCAGTTGAGAGTTTCATATATTTTTGGAGCATCCCTCCTGCTTGAACATGCCCAAGCCAGCCTTTTCAGCCCATGACAATTGATGTTAATAACCCCTTAGAACCATTTTAACTGCCTTCCAATCCCCATCAGTCCTTATTCCACCAAATCCCACTGATAAGTCATCCTTTACTTTTCATGATATAGCATCATTCATTCTGGAAATTATCTGCTCTAGAGTTTTTTAACTTTTTATCTCAAATTCTCATAGCATCTATACTTAAAACACCTCTTTTTGTGTTTAGGTAATTTATATTTTCAGTTATCTTCCTTAGTAAGACAAGTGCCAGTTGTGTTGTATCTTTCATAATTATATTACATCGATCATAACTTAATTAACAATAAAATACACAAGCAGAATTGTGCAGTCTTCACTATTACGTTCACAGGATTGTCATAGCACTTTATCATTACTGTACATGGGAAACAACTTGCAGGATTCCTGCTTACCGATATAAAATTAGTCTTCAAGATTTAAATGGGTAATAAATTAGGAAATATTTCTCTAAGAGTAAATTTCTTCTACAGTGTGGTGCTAATTCACTCTTAAAGAGTAACATTTTCTCCTGTGAAGCAGAATGTGTATTATTTAGAGGAGAAGAAAAGAAAGAACAGCATGACTTTACCCTCCGCACATCTTTGCCAAAGGTTTCGCTGTAGCTCGTGCCCAGGATTTCAAACTGCACATAGGGGTTGGCACCATCTTCTCTGAACTCCATTACACCAGTAAGCCCAGTTATGTGGCCCTAAGGAAATAAGTTTCAGACATTTTAGAATAGAACAATTTCACCCTTATTAACATTCTTCTCATTAAAGGTATGCCAAATTTGCTTTGAAAATGCTTACAGTGAATTTAAATGTGGCAATTACATGTTCTTCAGTAGCTCACACCCAGCACCAGACAAAATAGTATTTTCTTTTGTTTAGAAAACTAGTTTAGCACTAACACATTCACTGTTTATGGCCACCAGGTCATCACTGTTCCCAGAAACAGACTCCAAAGAAAAGGAGAAGGCCCTTAGTGGACTGTGAGACAACAGGTCCTTCATCGTAACTGAGGGCAGCAGGTTCACTTCTAGGGTTGAATACAAGGCATGAACTCCCAGTCCGACAGATAGAATATCCCTGCTGTGCTCCCAACGGAGACAGGAAGAAGAGTTAAAATCGCAAGTGTCGCTGTGAAAGTATCACAGTTTGATTTTGGGCTTGCAGCAAAGAAGCATGAAGTGACACCAAAGGTTAAATTAACTTAGCAACAAAGAATAGTGTCATTAGGACTGGTCAGAACAATCAAATTACCCCTTTTTACAAGAGGAAAATTATTCATCAATTTAGATTGGGAAACAGGGGGATTCTTTTGAGTAATTGCTACAGTTAGCATAGTAAAAATAAGTATTATTTTCCACTAGTGCTTGTAATCAAATAACTTTCATACGAGAAGTCGCCATGCATCAGCAAGGCCATAGGACTGTCCATACCTGAGTAATTCAGCCTGGTGCAAGACAGTGTAACTGTTAGTGACAACTTAGCTAAATCAGATCCCATTTGCTCTGGGATACAGTACACAAATATACACTTACAAATGCTCAGCTAATATGCAAAGCTACTTGAGCTGTATTAAAGAAATAGAAGTCTTAAACTTTATCATTATTCGGTCCTCCAAGCTCCTTAGGTTGTTCTCTTGATAAAATGTATTTATAAATTTCTGTGACTGCTCCTAAGCATACTGCCTCCACAGAAGGTAGCTGTGCGAACACACACTACTGCAGCAACACTGCAATTTGTGTAACTTGTTTATCATAAATCATTCACTTGTTTAATAGCTGTGGATCATTACTGGTAGTGGTAAATCACTTGCTTGTAATAATTCAAAGAAGTTGAATGGAAATTGAAAGCCTCTTTAAATGCTCAAGTAGAAATGAAGCTATTCTTTCAATTGTGCACACAACTGTGGCTGGGCTTTTCTCACCTTCTTAATAGTCTCTAGCATGGATCTTCCTCCATTCCAAGGTTTGGTGGATTTCCTCATGCAGTTCAGACTTGCCATGCTGTGCCATTTCCTGTCCTCCAGTTTTCTGTGGAAAGCATTGGCCAGCATGAGCACACTGTCATACAGGTACAGGTTGGAAACCTGCAAGCAATAATAAGAATGAGCCTCTTTGTTTATTTGAGCACCTTCCAAACAAACTGTGAAAACCAGCAAACAAAAGAAGGCATAAATAAAAACTAATTGCTGGGTATGTTTGACAAGTTCAGTAGTCAAGGTGTTTGATGCAAATATCGGCAATCCTGGGTCCCTCTGGCTGAGGGACTCTGGCACACTTGTATTCCTCGAGCATTACCTACACCACTGCAATGCAGTGCTGTAAAGAAGTAAGAGATCACACTTCACATATAAACTCAAGCTACAGAGGGAGTACAGCTATCCATCAATGAAAGACAAGGATTGCTACTTCGTCAGTCCTTTCAGCAAGGAGAGAAAGATAGAATGGAATCAAGTTGTTGGGGGGTTTATTCATTGGCGCAATCTCCTTGGCAGTTTCTGGCACAGCAATAACTGCATGGTGCATGAATGCAAACCAAGACAAGCGTTTAGAACAGAGAGAGGAGAAACTACAGTATTATTTTGGTCTTATTATTTCTCTCCACCAAACACACAGAAGACTGGTTACTATTCTATTTTCTCTGGAACTATTGATTTTAGTCTCCTTATCCTTCAACTTACATGAGAGATAAAAAGAACAATAATTGAGGACAAAAGCCCCAGTAAGAACAGAATACCACAACAGTATCGTTGAACCATATATTTCATTTTCACACCAAGACATGGACATCAATATAGGATCAAATCTTTGACAAGCAGTAGTATCTACCACAAGTGGTAAAACTTCAGCAGTGGGAGTTCGCTGGTAAGTGATTTCTCAAAAATAATTAGATATTCTTCACCTGTTTCTGGAGTTCACATGCCTTCTTCTTCAAACTTCTGCACAGGAGTTTTGAATTACTCTTTACTAAACTCAAATCTCCAGTTCACATAATTTGCCAAATGCAGCATTTTTTTATTATTATTAAAGAGATATTTTCCTAGCTGAGGGCTTTGATCAGGGTGATCCACAAATGTGCCATTTACTTCCTGTATTTTTTCTAATTCACCTTGGAAAGTGATGCCAAGAGACCAGGAAAAGGCCTAGATGTGCAAGTTAATGCAGCTATATACTTCCTATAAAAAGTCACTCTCCAAGTGTCTCAATAAAAGTGTCACTTTATGAAAGCTTAAACATATATTACTGTTACATCACTGGCTCCAAATAAACTCCTGATATCTCTAAGATGCTAATCTTCAGAAACAAAAATGTTTCATGTGCCATAATTTGGAGCTTGACATGAACTGAGAACTTAGGCACTTTGAAAAATCTTCCAGCAGAAGAAAATCCGAACAACAGACATATTAAAAAAAAATCATTTTGAAAGAGTCAAAATACAAAAAAGAGGTTGAGAATATCTGCTTATTTAAGTGACTAAACACAAAAAAGGATATAACTATGAAAATAATGCAGAACCTATGAGATACTATCAGTAAGAATCTCTCCCATCTGCCATTGCCATATTTTTTCCCTTTTTTCTTTCTAGCCTTGCTGAACAAACATTCCACACTGCCTATATTTGCTATTTGATCCAGTTAGTCATTTTCCATTCTAAATAGTTTCCAAAATAGCTACTTTCCAGATTTCCTCTATTTTTAAGAAAAGTAAGTAGTTAAAGAGTTAATAAGAGTCCCAGCAACGATCTTTTCTTCTGCTCAACTGCATTTCTTTTCCTACTCTGCAGATACTTTCCAACCAACTTTCAGATAAAGCATCAAGTGGATCCTTATTATTCAACAGAGCACTTTTCTTCTTCTGGGTTAAACCACTCTTCATAGAAAAAAACAAAACAAAACAAAACAAGACAAACCTCAGATCCCACAAGATAAACCCCCCCAAACCACACACCACAAAATCCACTTGCTTGGAAATAGGTTTTCCATGCATAAGGAAAAATACCATTTCTTATGCTCCACTATGATCCTCTTTGCTCCCCATTAAGTTTTATTTTGCAGCCCACTTTTAACTGACAGCTAATTGTCTGTTGCTGTGGAACTGCCACAAATCAGAAATGCTTTGTCTTTTGTCCCTTTGTCACTGTTTTTTAGCAGTTCTGGAAAACTGCAGCCTCATTCCCCAAAACAGTGTTCTTGGTGTGCTAGCAGAGATCTCTGGGGAGAAACAGATGATGCCCCTGGGTATGCTGTTTCCTCTTTCTCCTTTTTCTGCTCTTGGAGAAGACACCCCAGTTCTGCAGGTATAACTGATTGAGAGCTTGGGAGAATTGTGTTGAGTATCTTAGCCCACACGACCATGCATATGATCCAAATTACCTTATGCTGCAGAGCATAACAAACCAGACCTGTGTTTACCAACCTAATCCTCATAGTTCTAGACCTGTAATGGGCTTGTATCACTACTGTTCCATTAATTTCTTTTGAAAGAACTATATAAACAGAGAGCAAGAAATGGTCTGCACAAGTCTCCCACTCCTTATACCCTCCTATCACACATCTGGAGATATGTACCAAGGCAGAAGAAAACGTTGCAGATAATACGAGTTACTTTTTGCCCTGAAAAGAATATTCTGCCTATCCTGTTGTACACTCTTATCCACTGGTATTTTGCCACTCCAGTGCTCTTCTTCTGAAAACCTCATCCAAAACATGAGTATGAGGTGGTTTGTAGTCAGCAAAATTCCTTTCTTCACATAAACATTACTCTATCTACTCCAGTAACGATGACACGCATACATAACTACATTTTAGTCATTACTCACTGAAGAGTCAATATTGTACGGAAGAGTAAGTTGAATCTTATTCACACAATCAACACTTCTTTTTTTAGAACAGCAAATATGCAAGCTAAGAAAAAGACCAGCATCAAAACTTCCACAACTAAGGCTGGATGTGTAACATTAAGAAAATCAATTATCTTTTTTTATTATTTCCTTTGTCCAGTCTACTAGTTAAGCCAGAAATTAACACAAAATATGTAACTCTCCTCCATTAAGGGTAGAAGCCTTTAAAACTTATAGTCAAGGAACTTGGTTTTACACAGCAAACAAAAATCCATGTTTAAAGACAAGATGTTCACATGATACTACTGTTTTGCTAGTCCTCATGGTCAAAAGTCTCTTTAAAGTGCAAAACATAATTAAGAACAAAAATATTACAGTAACTTAGCAAATAATGTCCTTTTGATACTATCACCCAGTGGGCAGAGCAAACCCAGCTCCTGACCACTCACAGTAGTATAAACTGAGTGTCTTTGCCTAATTCCAAATGGGAACTACTTTATGCTAGAAAACAGAATTATGCAATCAGGTCTAATCTGATGTCTGAGTAGTGTTGTATGAGTGTAGCTGAACAGTTGATTCTTTCAATACATACAGTAAGACATATTCTTAAATTATGGTAAAGTATATTTTTTTCGACTTTTTATTCCAAATTTCTTTCTGAGGAAGACAAGTAAAAATATTTAAATGCCTCAAATATGCTTCTCTTCTCAATATAATCTTCACTTTCATTACTATGCATGTATTCTCTTGTAGCAAATAAGTTACTTAAGATACAGCAATTCTGGCCTTGACATCACAGTAAATCCAGGGCTATAATAATTTCCTTTATTACACTTTAACACAGCAAAATAGCAAAATCTCTGAAGATGTCCTAGATCATATTTGCAGCATGAGTTTGCTGTAACCTCTCGAACAGTGATGATGTGAATTCAAAAAGGATTCAGCAGACATAGCCTGTATCCTCTTGAAACTGTAACTGCACCCATATTTTAATTTCCAGTGAACTATTAAACTCCCTGTAAGTACAAACATGACCACTGAACGGGATATTATGAGACGCCCATGATAGATATACTCTGATTCTACCAGTACTGTCAGAGGAATGAGAAAGTTGTAAACTTAAAAATTAGTCATCAGGTAGTGCTCAGAATTTGTAGCAAAGCAAGAAAGAAGAAAAACAAGACATTGTACTTGGCTACTTCGGGCTTTCAAAGCTCTGGAGTATTTTTTATTTCCCCTATTTGTATATTCACAGGGGAAGGGAGGAGGGAAGGACATATATCTGCCTGAAGAGATTCCCCTTAATAGAATAAAAATTCCTAGACTAGAACAAAGTGTTTCATTTCAGTCATGTTTGGAGGAAGAGACAGTATTTTTTAGTTCTTTGTTCACTCCATTGCTGACAGTGTAAGAGCAGGAGGTACTGAAATGCTTTTTAATCTCTCTGCTATAAGAATGATGGTGACTGCTTCACCAATATGTTAAAGATTACTCCTGTACATGAGTAATTTTAGGCATGTTCCGGTTTATCTTCTGGAAATTATTCCAGACTTTATGAAGCTCTCTTTTGTATTAAAGAAATAAATCCACCATACACTAGTAGAGCACAGCAGATATTTTCAACAAGAATGGAAATCTATCACATTATTAAATGTCCTTTCATAAAGGTTTCTGTGTGAATTTCATGAGATTTTCCAGAGTGATTTTACTTTTAAATTTACATAAGAAGATAGTTTTTAGCTCCTTCAGAGGGACTAATCAGAGACAAGGGCTCTTCTGGGAGGGCCAGCAAGCCACCAAGGCTGACCCCAACTTCGGAGTGGCCAGGAGAACCAGGGGTCCAGCCAGAGAAGAATGCTGAAATGACCAGCTGGGAAGGCAAGCTGACACTGAGATGCCACTACTTCAAAAACTCATTCCCAAGCTGGGCATCTGTACCTTGCTGCTGCCAAAATTGCTCTGAGAGTGGCCACAGCAGGCAGCTCCAAGGATGAAGCAGATGGAAAAGGAGCTCAGACCAAGCGTAGCCTGCCAGCAGGAGAAACACTGGCTGCCTGGGGAGTGATATCATGGTGACTACATATGCACACATCAGCATGCCCTAACACTGTGACATCTTTCAAAGTTCAAGTACTGCCAGGCACAGTTCCACACTTGTACTTCTAGTAACAAAATGTGTCTCATTCGGAGCAGTAAAGATGGATAGTTTACTCATGGTATGATGGTGTGCTTACAGAGACATCGTTGGAGGGGAGAGATGGAAAATTTTACCTGTTTCAGTCTCTAAAATAGAATCATAGAATGTCTTGGGTTGGAAAGGACCTTAACTGCTAAAATGACTCAAATGTCAGCTTCAAACTTCCAAAGGGCTATTTATTTATTATTACTGAGGCAAGTGAAATCAAATTAATACAATTCTCCTAAACCCACAGAAAGACAGGACTATTACTCAAGCCTTCTTACAGTAAGGAATCTAACTTGTGTATTATTTAGTGCTTTGACCATTCTGGTTTTAAGTATCCCAAAAATGGACTTTCCAAAGATTTCGTATGGAAAATTGCACTCTCAGAATGTCTTTTTAATTGATAAGCAGCTCTTCTTTTCTTTTTCATTTTCTCCTGTTTTCACTCAGTTACACATTTCACAACACTTTCCCTTACCTACAGTTTCTATTCTCTGAATGTTCTCTGTCTTTCAGCTATTTGAGTATTTAACATAATTGTGTTTTCTTCCCCTGTACATTTCATAACAACATGTTAACAATAATACAAGGCCTGGATTACCCTGCAATGCTCGTTTGTTAGCTGGAGGCATTGGCTTCACTCACTTAACATCTCAAGAATTTGGCACAGCTAACACTAACCATCCAGGGAAAGTCTAGTAGGAAATATTTGATAAAGAAAACCGAACATAACTAAGAGTCAGACAGAAGTACAAGAGCCAATGTTGGAATTGAAAACAGAGTACAAGATTATAATTTTATAGCACCTCATTTTTAAATAAATATGGGTACAATATAGGTTTCAGAGGCAATAACAAATGAAAAATGGAGGTACTAACCCTTCCTCCTAGCCACTGTTGTCTGCTCCCTGGTAGAGCACTGAACAAAAATTCAATGAAATCATTATGCAAATAGAGAAATGTACCAGTCAAAAGAGGCAGTGTGATCAGAGGAGAAAACCTCACTCCAGAGTGTCCCTGGGGTTCGAGCCTCCAGAGTGCTCACAAAACCCTCCATGGCCACAGCAAACCCACGGTGTTTGTGGTTTTTTTAACAAATTCTTCTGCTAACACACCTGGTATAACACACATGTCATTGGGCTCCAGGGAGAGATTGCATCATGCAAGGGGCAGCAAAGTCAGTTCAAGAATACCTTGCAGTCCTGTAGTACTCAGAAACAATTTCCCTGTGACTGAACATACAGCAAAAAATCCAAATTAAACTTCACTAAAGAGACACGTAAATATAGGTTTGTAATGAAAGAAAAAGAAAAATGTCACTCATTGATCCTTTATGGGAGAAAGGGAATGCTTTAATAGGCCTTAATCAATATTTACTGCCCCCAGTAACACTTACAGCTGTGTAATAACAGCAGCGTAAACGGTCAAATGAGAATAAGGCCATTTAGTTGGACAGCACTGCAGGATCAGGCCCTTAAGTTTAGGCAGCCAAACACATCTTCAAAAATAACTTCACGTGCAGTAGTTAAATTGCAGTGACTTCTTAAAAAAAGATAGTTCAGAAATAAAAACACAGCTCTGTAGGAACAACTGCTAAGAGATGCCTACAAAGATAACTGATGGACACATCTTTGAAGAATGAAATTTTTACACAGGGAGAAGAGTAGCTCTTTGAATGAATACTCTCCCACACTTTGCAACATCTTCTCTTCAAATATGTCAAAGCAATGCCTGGAATAGTCCTTCAGCAGAGATGTTGGACTCTCAATCCTGTCAGGAACAACCTCATTAATTTTGTGACATGGTATGCTGGGGTTTTCTTTTTGCCTTTTTAATCTTACTATACGTATTTTGGACCATGCTAAATGAATTCAGATATACTGTGTCCCTGTAATACATTTTAATATATTTAGAATTTCATATAGATTAAACTCATTAACTGTATAAATAGTAAACATGGTAAAAACCCCCAAAATAATAGGAATTACATTTCTAAAGAGAAATCTTTCTCCAAAAACAAAAACCAGAAAAAAACCCCTGATTTTGAGCTTATGAACACATTGTGAATAACCCAATGAAATAAAAAAAGCATCTTCATCAAAAATCAAGTTTGTAAAGAGGTATAAAAACTAATATCTAAAGGGAAGGATTTTGGAAAGAAGCAGGTTGTACAGCAAAATTTCTTCCAACTGACTCTGTAAGAACATGCCTGAAATAATCTAAACAGTTTAATAACAGCTATACCACTATACACCATTCAAATTCCATGCAAGGATACACACTAGGTCTGTCTAGGACTAATAGATTCAACTATAAATCCTGAAGTGCTTCAGTATTCTCTCTCCAGATGAGGCAATACTGACCAAACCAATGTCCCAAACCACAAGATAATCATGGCCAATGGCAGACAGCAAGTTCTAAACTGTCTCCTTCTCATTTACAGAGAGACACAGACAAAAAAAATCCTGTATGAAGGATAAGAAAGAGAGAAACGCAGCCTTCTGAAGTCAAATAAAATGACCAAGACAAGAAACTCTATAAAGCTTTTTCTCCAGCTGAAGCAGAAACCCAGCTGAGTATATTATATGTGCAAGAAATAAGGGCAGGAGCAAAATTTTGACAAGCGGGTTGATGGAATAAGATTGGATTTCCACAAAGCATTCAGAACAGATGAGTTTTTGGATGAGCTTGCAGAACAGCCTGATCTTTAAAAGCCTTGTCAGAATGCCAAACCAGGATGATAACCCACTGAAAAACAACTTTCCAGGATATGATACTAAAGACATAAAGAACAAAATTGTTCCAAAAGGATTTTCATTAATTTAGCCAGAAAAAAAGTTAATAATCCATGACATAAACGTTTCTTTTCTAGCTTGTTAAAAATGCTAAATTCTCCTCTATAAAAATATTACAGCTAGAGGCTGACAGAGATTAGCTTCTTCTTCTTCAAAGACATTAAATAAATAATTGAACACCAATAGCTGGTAAGTTACCTTGACAACAAACAATTGTTAATATGAGACTGCCCAAGGGAGAATGAGCCAGGGATTTCCAAACTGTGGCGTTAATCAAACTACTTCAAAGCAACACAAAGGCTCGGTGCTGGCAGCGCTCGCTGCCTCCAGTGGATTCATGCAGCCTGACATGGAGCTTGGAGCTACTGCAGCCTCTGGCATTAGGGGTAATTTAGTGATGTGCTTCTGTACAGCAAAAGGTCAAAACTATTTTTTAAGCAAGAAAAAAGGAAACAGAAAATTGAAAGTACCTGAATTACAGGACCATTAATAATATGTCAGTTATATTCAGAAATTAATGGGAGCTGTATGTCCACAAGGTGTTACGTAAGACATTTTGGCAAAGACCATGAAAAGAATGCAGCTGTGGAGCACTTCAGGTATAACTGAACGTGGTAAAAGCATCCTGTATTCAATGGGTAACACAAGACATACCGGGGGTAGCCAATTTGAGAGTTCTCACATGTGCCCTTCGTCTTTCATGCCAGTGTGACTGGACAGGACTGTTTTGGAAACACTTCCAAAAGGCAGTCAGTTTACTCTGCACTTCCTTATATTTTTTTTTCCAGGTTCAGAGAGAAGGAGCTAATGGACAAAGCATAACACTACCATATTGTCTTGGTGAAATGCCAACTGCCCAACTCAGAGGGCAAGGGTCCCCCTCAACCAAGAGAAAAGGAGGCAGAGGGATAAAAACCCCTAAAACCTGAAGTAGCAAGCTTCTTATATTATACAAAAGAAAGACAATTAAAAACAGAATATGATATAATACATATATATACAAGTGTGAGAAAAAAACCCAAACTAACAACAATAGGTACCAAGTCACCTAACCAAACAATACAGATTCCAACCACCCAAACCCCACAAAACCTCCCAAAAACTCTTCCAGAGAAAACTCCCAGAAAGAGAGGAGAAAAATTAATATCTCCCTAGATACCACAGCGTGGATGGCGGCAAGGCCTAATCTCGGTAGGGCAGGGCAGGGCGTCTTCCTGAGACTAAGGCAAAGACCAAAAGAGACAGAAGCTCCACCTCCCTCTCTTTTTATTCTTCTTAACGCTTCTTAACGATGTCAAATGATATGAAATACCTCTTTGGTTTCTGAAATCAGGTGATGCTTGTCCCTTCTAATCTATGTCTCATCCTTAGGGTCTGCTGAATTGAGGCCTAGCTAAGGCCTAGCTGAAACTAAAACCAAAACTACCACACATATTATCCTCTTAAAGAGTTTCTAAAGTGGTATAACATTTCCAGAAGACAGAAACAGAATGTTTTGCTTCTCAAAACCCACATTTCTGAACCAGCAGGAAGAGGGTCCCTTTTAAAGGATGTCTGCCAAAGGAATTTAGTAATAGGACATGAAGCTGTTACTGCTATCAAATCAGCTCCTGTTTTAACAAACAAGAACTTGCTCAGAGGCCTGTCAGAGCCCTTCAAATGAGTCTCTGAATTAGATTATGCACAAACCAGCACAGGCAACAGTAGTCAAAATCCTGCTCTAATGGAAGATTGTTTCCCAATGAGTGATTTGTTGGTGCAGCATAGATAATTTTTTCATCATGCTGGAAATTGCTTTGATATGAATCGAGCAGCTCTTGTTCTCATTACAGAATACCTCAGAGTTACTAACAAAGATCAAAAATGTCTTTTCTTTCTGAGCCAAGATAGGCATAGGCTTTTGCCTGTGCAGAGAGAATACACCAGTGCTCAGAAGTACAGGATGTGAAACTGGCATTTCCCAAACTTTGCCATGGCTGAGACTGAACCTGAGCCAGCAGAGGTTCTCTTCAAGAAGGAAACCTCCATATCACTCTCTTAAAGGATTTCAGTCTCTGCAGCTGCAAATTTTTAGCAGCACACAAGTAAGTAAAATGAACATCCCTATCCATGTTCTTTGGGAAATCTTGACCCACTTCCCGACAATCTCCCATCTCTCCTGGTTTTCTATAAGCCTCACACCTTGCTCTTCAGAGTCTCTTTCAAGTCAGGAAATGAGTTCTGTCTTTAAGGACTTCTCACCCCGCACCACCTTCCTGACCAGGCTGCAGCAGCCCAGAGTGCCAACAGCTCCCTCCCCACAGCCTAACCAAGCCCCCTGTAGATTCTACCACACAATACCCACACTTGCCAACCCTTAGGCTCAACAACCATGTCCTCACTAGATTCATCTTAGCTTAAGACTAACTTTTCAATCAAGTTTATAGTTTTATCCAACCCCTTCAAGAGTGACAAAAATGAGATTCTTAACTGTGTCTAAAGTAAACCAAAGCACATGGAGCCCCATCAAAAGTCCAAGGCCAGCCCTTCTAAATTATCATACTATCCTTGAAAATAGCACTTGAAATGGTATTTATATTATGGCAATAAAAGTTCTGATATCTGGGATAAATTGCCAAGAAATCTCAAGATGTTGCTTACACCAGAGTCAAATCTGTTATCAAAATCTGAAACTTGAACTAGTAGTGCATATTTCACATGCTCAGTCAATTATCAGCTGCTGGAGACTTCTGAGACTATTGAAATGGGACAGATTGAATACATCAGCTGGATTCAGTCCATTTAACTAAATCAGAAATGCTACACAGCTCAATACCTATAAGAGTTCTGTTATCCTCACAGATTAACTCTTTCTCAACAGATGTCTAATAAGCATAAATACAACAAGCAGGGCGGTAATACCACAAGACTGTCATGGCACAATATTTTTCAAATAGAAAAAGATTCTTGAGAGAATGAAATATTCAAAATCAGCTCTGAGTTAGTGCAACCACCTGCTGGTATTTCATGAGCATAACATCACACCTAAAACACTCAGTCTTGAGAACTAAAATAAACAGTTAAGTCCAGAAAAGTAGACCAGAGGTTACATCCTCAGACTTATCTGTACTCATAGTATTCTTTATCTGAGTTAATATGGTCACAACAAATTACCCCAAGTCAAACTCCTGAGACAGACTCTCCTGCTGGGGACAGCTACTTACCTGCAGCATCTGGAGGTAGCCTTCCTGGGGGTCGCAGAGCAGGGAGGATATGCGGTGATTGTTCCTCATGCATCTCTGGTTGTTGTCCCTTGAGAGAGGGAAAATTTGCCGGATCACTGTCATCCTCCCCAGAGCACTATGTACCAACTCTAATATTTCATTATCAGTGATTTCCTGTGAATGGAGACACAGTCTTTTAAAAACGTGTATTTGCCCAGACACTCCATACACTCCTTTCATTACTGGATAAATGGTTAAAAAAGACAATAACAGACATTCTTAGTCTAGGCCGAATGCTATTATTTTTTGTTTAATAACAACAATGCTATACTTTTACACAAAAGAGAACAGCCTAAAAAAGTACCATCTATCTTGCAATACTAAAATTCTGCATATATAGTTCTTCATAGAAAAGCACCAAGATGGTCTTGACAGGTTTCTAAATTAAAAAAAAAAACCAAAACACAAGAACCTTGAAACCAAATTTATATAGAAAGAAATTTTGTTTAACAGACTAGAACCTCACTATATCTTCAAGACAAAATAACAATTGAAAAACGTAACAGTCTTCAGGAAATATAGCCCTTACACCATGAACAACATTACAAGTAAGCACTTTTCCCATAAAAACAGTAGATCATTTCCACAGACTAATCTTGATAATGACTCAAGGAAGTCTTTTGAGGTTATTTGTACTAGGAAAAAAAAAAGAAAGAAGAAACTTCATGCAAGGGTTTGACACATTTAGGAACACCAGTTTCTGGACACAGAATAATTTGGAACAAGATATAAGGAGATCTCAAGGACAGGCCGCTCTTCTTTCCCGGGTTTGCACTTTCTAAAGCTTCTCTGCAGACCTTTCCATGAACCAACCTCTTAATTGATGCTGGGACAGAGCCTGCATCTACCTACTTTTCAATGTGACTGAAGCTAACTCAACTACATGCTTTACATATTCGGTATTTAAAGAAATACACAAACCCAAAACCTATTTTTTTTTTTTACCCCAGGAAAAACAAAATGAAAATCCCAGGTTTAGTAGATCCTGAAATCATAGTAAAGGTGCAGCTTGTGATATTTTCTTCCTGGCAGGAGTTTACCACGAGCACATCATGAGGAAACACAGGCAGTGGCATTGCCATGTGCATTTACCCCCCAGGCACCTGCTTTACATCCCAACTGCTCACCACAGCCACCAGCAGCACCTGGAGGTCCCATCAGCCCATCTCTAGCAGGGATGGGCTGTCCCAGATGCGCAGCCTGCACGGGCCTGTCTCAACCCCTTGCAGGGCAGGGGGCTGCAAGTTATTCCTGTGGCTGCATTTAATCAGTCAACAGGGCCCACAACTTGTGATGTGTCATTACCAGAAGTGAACCTGTCACTGGGCATCTAACATTCAATAAAAAAATTGTTTAGTTTTCTTGCCATTTTCTCTGTCAAGCTGTGACTGAAATGACCATGGGGTTATTATAATTACTTGTTATGGTTGACTAGTACTGTAGCTTTGGCTCAGGTTAGTCTGAGTTCTTTGCCAATTTCCCATCATTTCTTAGGAGTATGAATTTTTAACTTTGCAGAAGGTGAAATTCATTGCATTAATGACAGACCGACTGGTGTGGCATGAAAACAGTAAATCAGAAAATAAATCTATTCTTATAAAAGAAAAAATGTTGAAGCTTCACAGAAAATGCTGGACAGCCTTGCAGTGAGATACGGAGGCAGACCCACAAACTCTGTGGATCCTTCCAGGCTGCTACCTTGGATTTCTCTTCTGTGGGGCTGGGGGTGTTAAAACCACCCACTGTGTCTAAGCTGCAGTCTGAGGGAAAGGCAATTTTACAGCAGAGCTTTAACTCCTAACCTCCTAGGCTGCATCCCTTGGCAGGAACACTCAGACTCAGGGCTGGAAACAGAAAAAGAATCACAAATCATCCAAACCTTCAGTTCAGATCACACCACACACATTTTGTGTCCTCTCCAAATGATACACAGCCTTTCAAAGATGTCTCATAACCTGTGACAAAATGTGTCAAAATGCTTCACCTGAGACTTTTAAGCCTATCTGTAGCAGATCAGAACTGCTTCCTCCAAGGGATTTTCAGAAGTAAGGTAGTAAAAGAAATCAGTTATGATAGGCACATTAAACCAGCTTCTACCCACTTGCTATAGGCACCCAGTGAGTCTTGAATGTAAAAGCCATGTTTCTATACAGCCAAAGAAAAATAGGAGCCTCTGGAGGGAATTTCAGAATGTAAATGTGGCTAAATCTGCCCCTGAAAGTGCCACCTTTTTCTGTGCAACCAGCTGACAGCAGCTAAATCCTTCAATGCCTCAGTTCAGGACATAATGCCAAGGGGAACAAAGCTCCTGTATTTTTTTCAGTTGATGGATATTTATATCAGCAAATGATCCATTCCTTTTAGAAATTGGGTTCCTTTTTAGAAATGTAAAAGCACAGGGGGGAAAAAAGGTGCTGTTGAAAGCGCTGGGAACAAAAGGTCTATATGTCTGCATTTTTCAGCTGGTGCTCTAAACACTGAAGGTAACTGTGGGCCTTTCCAAGCCAGTTCCCAGGGTGGTACAGCCACAGGCAGCATCCCAGGGCACCTGAGCAGATCTAAGAGCAGGAAAGCGTGGCCAGGTGCTTGATGCAGAGCAGGTCACAGCCATCCCAGACCTGGCTGTGGATTCCCCCAAGGGAAAATGTGCACCCCTTTCTCTTGCCTTGCACAGGAAAGTCCTGCAGACTTGTTTCCAGGAAACTTGAGAGTCCTGGTTTAGTAGCACATGAGACCTTAAAGATCATATGTAGAAAGGTCACCTGTGTTCCAAATGAGATAAATGGGGGGGGCAAATAATTAAATAAAACCAAGCCAAAATAGGAAAAAGAAATACATGTGAAGTTCATTCTTACTTTTACACCCAACAGAATAACAACATATATCCAAAAAGTACTTCTAAGAGTCACAAGGGAAAACAGATGTCACACTGGTCTTACAATTAAAGTCTATTCATCTACTTATTTGTTTAAAAAGTAATACATTTTCTTCCTGCACATGATACAAAAATTTCTTTACACTGTGAGCAAATCATTTAATTTGGCCCTAGAGGGTTTTTCCCCCCAAACAAATGCATCCCAAATTTCCAATTTTGTTCTTGGATCATTACCCAGCACACAGTAAATTACCATTTATTCCAAGTAGAGCTTATCAGCTGGTTGGGCTCAGCAAGAACTCCTTGTAAAATTCTGTATCAAATGCCCGCTTTTTGGCTTTCATGATCTCATCATGTTGCTCCTGCATTACGGGGTAAAGTTTTACTTTATGGTGGGTTCTGCTTGTTTCAGGGACATGTTTCGTGCCAGGTTAAAGAGCCCAACCTTTTATTGCACCTGTAACAGTAGTTTGCCCTAAAGATTTTAAATACTGAATTTCTTGAATTAAGGTGGAGGGACAACACTTTACCTGGGGACAAAAGATGTTCTCATATCTAAGTATTTTTATCCTCATTTTTTCCTTTAGTAAGGGAAAGACTCTGGCTGTTCCCACTATAGCAGAGAGCACTTAAATATTCTGGTAGTCAGGCCTAAGTGTAAGACTGACTATTCACCCAGGCTAACAGTAGTTCTCACCACCTGACTCAATGCTTAAAAGGTATTCCTTTAAACACTGTATTTTTGTTCATGCTGTGTTATAATGGCAAATTTTTCTGGCATTATCTATTTATTTGCAGGTAAATATTGGTTATTTGGGTTATTATCTATTTATTTATCTGCACACAAAGAAGTTCAGTTAGTGTGCAATATCTAGTCCCATTGCTCAGGGGAATATTTAAATCCGCTCTAGTTGTGCTCAACTATCATAACACAAATCGCAAAATGAGACAATTATGTTTCACATTACAGTCTCTATTTTCCTAGAGGTAATGACAGAAAATTATAAATTTTAATGGCATTAATAATTTAAAGAACCAAAGCATATTTCCAGAAAGCATATCCTTGAGAAAACTGGAGGATTAAACTGAGCAGCAACCAGGACAGGAAGGCTCAAGGCTCATGGAGACAAGCTACAGATTTATATGTCAATTTATTTCAGTCGTATCAATACTGTTTGTTGGGTTATTCTAATGCCCTTCAATGCACTATTTACATCTAGAAAAGTGCACTTGTTGAAAATCCAGAAAACATCATTCAATTAGCTATTTTTTTAGAATGTTCACCACAGCTGACCCTGTACATAGATTTATCCAACTTTTACGTTATTCTGGCTTCTCTGCATCCCACATGAACAGACACACAGAGATATATCCATAAAGATGAATCCTTTAAGGAAAGGGCACATCCATTTTTCATAGCACAGAAAGCATTGTAATACAAGTCTGCATGACCATCTGTCCAACTCCCATCCTCATTGTGATCCCACACATCTGACATTACCTCACTTCTCTTCTTTTTACCCAAAGTTCCTAAAAATCTCTACAGGGATGTATTTATAATTTAATTGAATTAGCTCTATTTCTAGATATAAGGGTTCTGCACTGGGTGTCCAGATGTCTTTCTCAGATCATAGCAAGTGCCTATACAGTAAAAGAGCCTCTGATTTAACAGAATATTATTCCATATCCAAAAGTCATTCTCTCAGGGGAAAAGTAAAAAAAGAAAATAGCATACAAAATGATAGTTAGTAAAAGCTGGACAAAACAAAACAAAAAAGCTAACAATGATTTTAGAGCAGAATTCACTGATAAAACAACTCATCAAAACTTTTCTATAACTTTGCTCCTAGCTGACTAAGACACTTTTCAGGTCAATTATAAACCCTAATTTCTTTGTGCAGGATGCACATATACATGCAGTACAGTTTCATGTATTTGTATAGTTTTCAATCACATATAAATAAAAAAGAAAATTCAAAAACACAAAGAGATTTTTATTAAAATGAGTAAGATATAAATTGTGCAGTTTAAAAGATAGTGGGCAAAAGGAGAAAAATAGAATTTCCTTAGGTAAGTAATAAATGTAGAGTACCTGGAATGCAATGGGAATTAATTTCAATTGTAAATTATTCAATTTTGCACTGAATTGTGTTATTTTCTAAATCTTAAGAAATTTTCACAGTGTGTTGCTTGTATTTCTATTGTTTGGGGTTTTTTTACTTTTTTACCTTGTTCAGTTTTGTATTAAATGTCTTAGATACTCGCCCTACATGCATTAACAAATGATCATTAAATAGTCTGGGTTTTTTCAAGCAAAAGTAAGACATGGGGAAGTGTTGCAGACTTACTAACTTCTGGTTATCAAAGTGAACATAAATATCATTACACAGACTGATGCTTCAAAGCGAAACAAAAAAAATAATCTTAGGCACTTCTATTTGAAGAAGAATACTAAGAAAAAAATTCCAGTCTATCAGACAGTCCTGGCTCTTCCCTAGTAAAAATTAGGCCATAATAATTTCCACAAGCAAATTTGCACAGGATCTTACTGCTCATTACCCAAAATACATATAAAAGAGGAATTTCTAGAAAAAAATGAAAACAAATAAAACAAAACCCCCCAACAAAATATGGAAGCAAAATGAAGAACAAACACTGTATTCATAAGGGATTTTTCTTCCAAAGTCAGTTCCCCCAGTGTTGCTCTACAAGCCATGTGCTAGGAAAACTCTGCTCATCATTCATTATCTAACACCTTCCTACATGCTGCCCCTGGGGAAAAAAGTAGCTTGCTGAGATAGACTTTATCTGATAATTACTATGCTATTTTCCGCTCATTTCTTTCAACTTAAAAAAAAATATTTCATAGAGGAAAATAATAAAGAAGTGCCCAGATGACAGTTGAGAAGCATCTGATTCTCAGATCAAGAGGATGGGACACACTGGTCATGTCTGATGTGGTAAAAGGAAAGAAAACAAATATAGGCAGAAGCAATGAAGCTGCAGGATAGAAATGGAAAGTAAGAAGTATGTCATGTCAGGGAAGAGATGATGGGATATTTTCTTGCCCTGCATATAGCAAACTGCCTCCTACAGACAGTGAAACAGTGGTGAAGGTGAAGAGAGACCTATGGAAACAGCAGAAATAAGAGAATTGAGCCTGAGCCCAGAGAAGCACTAGCAGAAACCTGCTTTGAGAAAATGTCCTGAAAGGGGAAAGGAAGAAGCACCAATAGCCATTTTTCTGCACCATGTTCTGATTCATCATTTAGGCTGAGTTTGGGAAAGCTTGATCAGTCAGCTGAAGACCTACAAATTAATCTGCTAGCAACAACACCAGCATCATTTGAATAGTCTAATTTGTCCAAAAAGGAAGAATAAGGTCAAGTGCTGACTAAAATTTTTGACTTGCAGGTAAGTGATGAGAACAATATCATCTCACCATGGCTCAGGGTTTCCCAAATACCTTAGCACTCTAACTTTCTGTCTAAGGCTTCTCACCATTGATGAAACATGTACTCTTCTTATATTTTCAAATCTTTTTATTAGTTTCCTGCAAAAAAAATTGCAAGAACTTTTCTTTCTACTTCACTTCTTCCTTCTCCTTCTCAACTATGAGGCCTTTTCTGACAAGTATCATAGCTGGGGACAATTTAACCAAATTCTTAACAGCTGCAATGGCTATAGTAGTTTCCCTGTGCTTATTGACTCCAACTTTTCCAAATCAGGATCTTTTCTGTGGATTGAAAAGAGAAAATATTCAAAAGCATCTTTTTCTGGGTGTTAATGCAAGCTTAGTTTTATTTTTTTCAATTAAAGCTTTTAAGAATTTCAGTTTTCTTCTAACTACTGAATACTTTCCTTTCCTATGAATTCTGAATCTGCATAATACTCCATTTCTAGAGCCTTGTGATACTTGTTTCAGATTTCTTACTGAAAACAGATCTTTACCAATAACAAACTGGTCTCTGACTTTTTTTTTTAAACTGTATTTATGGTTAGCACTGTAAAAGCTATTGAAGACTTTTTAAAAGACCTAGTTATTAAGCTCAGGTTAGTACAAGAACATCAACTGGTTTACCACATTCAATCTATAAACAAGAAACAGCTTAGAACTTGCAAGGGCCATTTCAAATACAACTTACCTTTCTGCTATGCACCCCACAATTTTTGCAGCAAAGGCCATTTAATTGATTTTTGTTTGCTTGCTTTTAAATGGAACAAACAACAGTACAAGTTCTTCCAAGAGATAAAGAAATGAGCCCCTATTCAGCCTTAGAGTCAAGTTATTCTGTACAGCATTAAACTGTCTGCTGAACTGTGAGATTCAAAAGCAGAGTCACCCACTGGGCAGTGCCCAGGAACACCTTCTCCCTTCCTAAAATGTTGTGCCATGACAAATACCCACAGGGGTTGATATATGGCCTACAGTGAGGACTTCTTTACCCCAAAGTACACTCCTTTCTAGAGAGTACCTGATCATTTAGACAGCAAGGAACTTATGTAAAGAAGTTTTTACTAGTTCTCCCCTCTATTGCCTTGGTTCAGGTTTGAGGATTTAGAAGGGAATATTGATTGAATTTCAGCATTTTTATTCCATATGGCACAGAACACGGTGATTTTAAGACTAAAAAAGAAGGTATTTTGTGTTAGTAACAAATATTCCTTTGTATCTGATTTGTGGGGATTGTTCTGAATCAATAAGAATCAATGCAGTCAAGTAGAAGCTCTAATCTTTAGTTTTCAGACTTATTTTTTACACTTCACAATTAAAACTGTTTTTTAAAGAACTGTAAGTGCTAGCAATCCATTACTAGGCATTCTTCTATCAAAACTACCTACAGTTGCAATATAATTTCCCATTACAAATGACTGGTATCAAAAAATATGATGCTGGGTTCATCCCTGGCTAACTCAAATCACTGAGGCAGCCCCAAGGGTGGATTTGGCTGACAGAATCTAATCAAACACAATCGTTCCAGCTTACTCAGTAGCAGACAGAGAAGGATGGAGTTAAATGAGGACTGGAAATCAAATATGAGTCACAGTTCCCATACACTTATGTTTGCCACCAAAAGTATTGAATAAATGATTCGATAAGAAGTATATGCTGTGACTTTTTGTATAAACTGTCACTGTCATAAACCACATTGAAAAAAGATATATGAAAAGACCTAGAACAGAAGGTGCAGATCAGAAAATACCCAGTGGCATTCAAAACACAGTTGTATTTGTCCTTCCATACTGACAGGTGAAACTATTTAGCAGACTTACATAATGTGAGTAGGATGCTGAAAAAACAAAGAATAGAAAACAATAGCAGAACTAGGTGTGAAGAGACAGATGATGAAAGTAGGTAACCAAGGAACTTTTTCCTATACACTATCATATTTAGATCATAAACCATTTTCCAATACTAGATCCCATTTTTACAGTAGAAGACTAAATTGCATTTCCTTTATTTATCTAAAGTGAACATTTGATCAGATTTTTGTTTTGTTTGTACTGCTATATCCTTTCTTCCTCTTATGAGTTTCACAGGAATCAAACCTAAATTTTTCAGCTTTCCATATGGGTCATATTCTAGCAAGTTTTCATCATAGCAGATGCTTTCCTCTGGATTTTCAGTATTGTTCTACATTCTCTTGCTTTATTTTAAAGAGTCTTACCCAAAACTGCCAGCATTGTTCCAACAAGGCCAGAGTAAAATAACTGCCTCCCTTATCTCACAGAAGATGTTTTTAGTCATCTCACGACTACATTTGCTTGCTTAGCGAGACCACAACAGCATCAATTGCCATTCTGGTTTTTATCCACAAGTATTCTAAGCTGCTCCTGCAGCTGGTCACCAGCTATACCTCGTTTTGTAGCCACACACAAAATACTCAGCACTTCTCTATATTGACTCTCATCTGGTGCATTGCCTCAGATTTATCTAAATAAACTGTATCTACTACAATATATTTTAACAGTCTGGTTATAATTAATAGTTTCTATAAAGTCAGCATCAATGAACTCAGTAAAAAACATTAAAATCTCACTTCCCAACAAGTAATTGGCTTATACCTTCCTTTATCTTCTGCTAGGTCTGAAGTTTTTCTGGTTGCTTTTTATGATACCTGATAATGAGTCACTTTGCACCACAACCTCATTTTACAATCACTTAGTTCTTTACACCTTTACACTCCTCCCTAGCTCTTTCTTTTCAACACTTTTTCTTCATCTAGGATTTCAAGTTCTATAAGGTTAACCCATTGGAACCACAATACCTTGTTATGCCTTCACAGAATTCCTCAGTTCTTTTGCCATTTTGTATTATTTTTCCAAAAGGGCTACTAGTTTCCTAAAGTTGTGAAGTTGGACAAATCTTTATTGATGTCCATTATCTGTATTGTCCTTTTCTCACCCCTTGCCCTTCTCCAAACAGTGATGATCACTTTCCCACCAATTATCTTCAGGCTTCCTCAGCCCATTCTTCCTTAGCCATAATAAAATCCGAGCTGACAGCTGCCTTAACTTTTTAAACATGTAGGGATAATGCTGTCAATCACAGGAAATTATGAAGCCCTGTCTGTATCCCAACATCACTTTTTCAACAGCCAGGAAAGTTAAAATATTCCTTTATTTTAATTTCTCTTCTTTGGGGCCTTTCTGTCAAAAAAAAATGCACTTACAAAAAAAGTCTTCCATAGTGTCTTTTGTCTATTTCCAGACAGGTATTCAACAAGCTTTGTCCCTCACCTCTCCTTAGCTTCAGAGCAGGAATGGATGTTTTGGGCATGCAATGTTGGGTTGTTCTCTCTTCATCCCTGCTGGTCTTTCATGAAAAATGATCTTCTATATCAATCAGTACTCTTGTGCTCTGTTTTACCACGTCTTACAGCTTTCAGTTAAACTTCTGAATAGCGGTGGAAGTTTGTTGAAAAAGAAATTAAAGTAAGGATGTGATAACAGTGAAACAACTCTCAATTGAATTAACAGTCAAATTCAGTACCTATTTGTCTTCCACCAGGAGTAGTTCATTGATTTACATACTGATTTATAGGTAAAAATAATGAATATTTAGAAACTTGGAATTAGTATTAAATATATTATCCTGAGGGAATAAAATACTGTGTTTAATTTAATTATCTTTTTTTATTCATATTCCTGTTTTTCGGAAGAGTTTATCTTTTCTCTACCCTTAAAATGGAGAAAATTTCAAAACAATGAAATGTTCCACAAAAGAGATATATGGTTTTTAATGCTATTTATACTCACAGACCTACTGGTGCTGGTAATAAAAAAAAAGCAGACACAGACTCCTAGAGCACTGCTCCTGGTACAACCACATACAAACTCAGTTTCAAGTACTGCTCTTCTGCCTCTCCCACAGACATATGTCCTGGGCAAGGCACAGCTTTTTCTTTAGAGAAAAATGAAAAATGACATGAGGAACTAAGAGAGATGTTTGATGTCAGGTATGAAAGAGAAAGAAATGAGAAAAATTAAAATAAGAAGGAAAACTAGGGAAAAAAAGAGAGGAAACAAACAACCAAAAACCAAGGGTTATCTACAACTATGCCAGTCACGCCAAAAGAAGCAGCAGTACACATCTGTCAAAGCTGGTGGGTGTCACTTAAGCAATTAAAGGTACGGACAGCAAAGGTACAGGCAGAACACTAGATATGGTCTAACAGATCTTCCATAGGGTCCAAACTGCTAGTTATTGGCAACTCCCACCACAGCCAGGTAATGAAGAGTTTGGATTGTTCTGGAGACACAGCAAAGCATGTCATTGCTAGGAAGAGTTGTTTGTTTTTGAAAGGATTTATACAGAGATCACAAGTATTCTTGCTTTTAAAAAGCTACTCGACATGTTTAACCCAGAATTCAGGTAGAATTGCTTCCTAAATGAATGTAAGGGATGATTTAGTATTTCTAGATGAATAAAAATAAGAGTGCAGATGATGAAATATAAATCTAAAAGTGGGTGGATAGTTAGAAAAACATTTTTCCCCCTCTAATCTCCGGTACTTTTGACAGTTCTGCAATTTCGAAACATAACATGTCTGAAATCAGAAAAGTAGACACACGTAAGAATATATATTTTTAAAGCAGTAAGGTTTTTTTATGACTTGGCTTCCAAGGACATATGAGGACATGATATTGCCTGCAATGACCTATCCCTATGTATACACTTATCCTAGAAAACTTGTCATGTAATGTTTCAGCCTTCCATCTCCATGTAGTAAATGCAACTTCCAATTCACTGAGATGATTGACTCCTTCTGCACCAGCAATGGTACCCAAACTGAAGTATCCAGCACACAGACCTGGGTTATTGAAAACTAACCAACAGGATTCTGACACTACAGCTCTGTAATTCGGGAACAACTCTCATATTCCACATTTGTCCATTTGCTGTATAACCAACTTACCAGCTGGATAGATTTAAGTTAGTTCATTCCAAGCTTGGTGGTGTTGCTCACCTAACAAAATTTAAGTGATAAAATAAGCTCTGACTGAAAAACTTAAGTCTTATCTTACTGTATGGGAAGGTGCACAAGAAACAAAAGGAACAAAAATCACAAATTCTTATTAGATTGTCAGTACACAGAGAGTAAAGTAGATTTAAGTAAGAGAATGATAATATCTCTCATTGAAATAATACCATGCTATGGATTCATTCTTACTACAGCAAAGTAAGTCCAAGCTTCAGACCCTGGCTCAATGAGAGGTGTAAGACAGGGCAGATAAAAGGTGTTCCAGATCAGTAGACCTCAGCAGCCTAAGCTGTACAAAGCCCTTAAATTCTTTGTGGAGTGAGAAAAGCCTGAAGAGACTGTTTATAATCCAGTGCTTGTCATACAAGGAACCTCAATGGGAAAAAATGGTCATTGTGTCCTTTTCTTGCTACTACTCCTTTGGATTTGTCAGCCCTACCTCCCTCTCCCTGCAGGGGATCATTAGGTCACACAGAGTACAGGGTGAACAGGAAAGTGTAGGATTTTCAGTCTGTCTGGGAGAAAAAATGGCTTGAGTTTTTGTTTCATTTACATAATGGACTGCTGCTGTTGTGGAATTACATCAAAAGAGCTGATTTGACTGTTGGGAATTAAAAGTTAATTCCATTCTGCAAATCGCAGTAACAATCAGCATTATATTTGCCATCAAGTGCTCACGCAGTTCTCACTCCTACCAGCTGGGCACTTATACATGGAAAGCATGATCAGTCTGTCTTCTTGTTTGCATGGGGGTGTGCACATTTGAATAAGAAGCAAGCCCTAAGGAAACTCCATCTTTCTATAGACACATCCGTGTGGATGCTTGATGGGCCACCTTCTCCCCATAGCTTTAAGTACAAAAACAAAGACCAACAATCTTCTGTTAAAGAGAGGATAGTCAAGATATTTTCTACTCTTTTTACCTGCAAAGAATTTTCCAAAGTTTCATGTGTCTAAAAAGCTTCTGTAATTGCTTGTTTGAATTTAATTTCATGTTATGATATTGATAATTACAAGCACTAGTATTTTTCACTAGAAAGTTATACTTTAGATTTACACAATTTACAGAGCTTCCCTACCCAGGCTTTTCCATAAAAGAGAAGAAATATAAGCTCCCAAAAGAGAGGCAGAATGACACCCCGTGTGATGTGTTTGCCCATGTGTGTGCATGCACATGTTAGTGCATGAGTGCTGAAGGCTTTTATTGTGATGTTACAGATTCAGGCCTCACGAAGTGAGTTTTAACATCTGAACAATAATGGCAGCAATAAAGAAATTCACAAAACACTCCCTCTCTATAAATGTTTAGGGAAATATGCACTGTATTATCTTTATGCGAATATAAACACTGACTCTCTGGGCATCTTGCTGATGTTTTGTAGTGGGTCATTACTGCAGCTGACAAACCAGGAGGTACTTAAATATAACAAGGACTAGAAAGAATTTATAAAGCCTTTACAGATGGGATTTCACTCGCTTTCCCTAACCCCTATTTAATTACAGAGCCTTTCTAATGCCACACAATTCAATTTACAGTTACTATTAAAAGTTGCCTCCCCAAAATTATTAACTTGGTGCAAAGAAAGGAATGAGAAATTAACCAAAGAATTCATTATTAAATTAAAGGCTATGGACTTAAAATATAAAAATGAGACAGTGAACACCATTCTTTTTAACTTAGATAAATTGCTATCTTATAATGAATCATTATTAAAACTACAAACATATAAAATACTGGCATTTATAAGTGATTTATAAATTATTATATATTATATGATATTTCATTGCTTTTTAAATATGAATCTGAGTGAATTCCCAAAGGGCATCATGGTACTAAGGTAAAATGAATAATCGTAGTAGCAGGACAGGACACAATTTGCTGCAGAGAGGTAACATCACATTTTGAATCTATGCTGTTCTGGATCTTGGCCAACACACCAACACAGTTCTACACTAGAGAAAACCTGTGTATCATGTACATTTGATGGGCTAAGCTTGCAACCAGCCTCAGTGCTCTTTCCTGTCCTGGCATCCATG
This sequence comes from Sakesphorus luctuosus, assembly GCA_013396695.1. Classification (NCBI taxonomy): domain Eukaryota; kingdom Metazoa; phylum Chordata; class Aves; order Passeriformes; family Thamnophilidae; genus Sakesphorus; species Sakesphorus luctuosus. The sequence continues at coordinate 1,074,564 of VWZD01008010.1, read as the reverse complement.
TAAAGGCTTTCATAGCAGTGAAGGGTGAGTTCCTGGCAGATAGAGATGCCTGTATCTGAGATTTCTTTTGAGATACTCTCTGCTTCCTAAATTGCTAATGAAATAGCATCAGCATGAAGGGAAAAATAAAGTCTCCCAGCTGCTATGAGGTATATTGGAAGCTTTATCTTGACCTCTGGTATTGAACCTCTGCCAATTCAACTACGACAGACAAGCAATGACACCACAGAGTTTGCATCTTGTGTCATTCAAAAAGCAAAAATGCTGTGTATATGCTCATTTTGGTGTGTCAAAACATATGAAACAAAAAATGGTGATGAGTGAATGTAGCCAGCTGTGTTTTCTCTTTTGACTTTCTTACCTCATTTACATAGACCCAGTGACTATCCTTTGATGCAAGGTTGGTTTCCACAGCCTACAAAAATAAAAAGAAACATAATAATAAAAATAAATAAAACATGTGAAATATATTCCAGAATGAACTCATATAAAAATGTACTATAAAGCTCATTTTGATTGTTTTCATTGTTATTGGCATTGTTTCAGTGTAGTTCTTTTCATGTCTTCCCCTGCTGCTTCATGGGGCAGATTTTTATTGGTGGTAATCACCTTTCCCTGACCTCAGTTCCTAAAACAAAGTACCCTGACGATGTATATGTGCCACAAAAGCATATTGGAGCAGGATGGTACATCAGCAAAAGGGCTCCTGTGATGAACAACTGCACACCAAATGTGCAGTTCATATGATTTCAACTTCTGTGCGATACATCTAATACATCCTACTAGACTGGATTTCCTTTCAATATGCCTCCCAAATACAATGTCTCTGCCTCATTACAACTCTAATAGTTTAACTGTTAGTCAACCTATTTAATGGAAAACATCGCTCTGAGACGCTCAAGTGAAGTTCATACGAGTCATCCTCTTTTCGTATTTACGGAAGACTCAAGATGAAGTTATGATTTGCATAGTCACTTTTTCTGCTTCCTGGTATGGACTTGGATAATCACTACACATAAAGAAACAGCCCATCTCAGAAGTTAGCATGTTTATCCATACACATGTAACCCTCCTAGTTCACTAGGAAGCTAAAACTGGGAAAAATTGCTAGGACATATAGCAATGCAAGTACCAGGATCTCAGTGGAAGCATTTGGCAATATACATACAAGTTCCTAACTGTTCTTTTGTTTGACATATATAAACTCATTAGTCTCATAAAGCTATAGCAAGCATCAAGGGATGTACACTGCACTGCTGGTGGTACTGCTAATGTCCTGCTTAATACGTGGTTAAACAATTACTGTTGGGTATTCACCTCACCTAATAAAACAGGACAGTCCCAGTGCACAAAGGTATTTCAGCAGGCAATTCAATACACAAAGTTTTGAAAGATCCTGCCTTCAATTACTTCTTTCTTCTCTGCCAGTAGGACTCCATTTATTAAACAGACATTGTCCTATTATAAATGGCCCTATGAATCACTGAAATAAACACTGTTAAAAACTAATTACAGATGAACAAAATACTTCCAGCCAAAGTTTAGTAACCTGGCTAATTTCCACACTCGATTCAAAAACACTTGCACTGGTACAGAGGCCCTGTAGACTGTGGTACTGGGCTGAGCAGGAACATCATCAACCACCTTCCTCTTCAGAACAGATTTGCATAATAAGCCTCTCAGATATTTAGTGATAGATGGGATGAATCACCTTCTCTTACGACACTGACTACAGATGACTGGTTTAGAATGAACGCCCACAACTTCTAAGGCTGCAGTGAAATGACAGGAGATCCATCCATAATCCAGGCTAAGGGAACACTGTTACCCAGTCCCAAAAAAAACACAAAGCAAAACTTCACTAAGTAGCCAACACTAACACTTCTAACGTTAATCTTAGCTTATATTGTGTTGGTTTTTTTTAAAAAAAGGTATAAATTACTTCCCAATTAAGTGTGTTTTAGAATTTTACACATTTGTGTAGCCCTCACAAACATAAGGGGACTTGGCAACACACATACCTCCATCTATTCACAAGGTAAAGTACTTCTTTAAAGAGACAAAAATCCCAAAAGAGAAACTGCAAACTTCTCAAAAAAGAAAAATCAACATGGACAGGGAACAGTAATTATCTTCATCACCATAAACAGCATGATGGGAAAATAATGCAACCTGGTGTCAAAGCAGATGAGAACCACTAGAGACAACACTTCTGACAAAATAATACTCTCTTAAGCACGCAGTGAAAAATTTTCCCCCTTCGGTAATTGTCTTCTTTGCATTTATCTTAAGCTGGAAGGAAAATTAAACTGACCACCTAATTGAGGAATAGCAGATCTTAGGAAAACTAGCAGTGATGAACAGGAGGGCAAATACTTGTACATTTTCTTCCTATTCACCCCCAAACATGTTCAGCCAAAGCCAAAATAGCCAGGTGCTATAACATATAGAGAAAAAGTAAAGTACTGCCAGCATTAACAAAGCAGAATTAAATAATGCTCAGGTGCAGAGTTATTGCACTGGCTACATTTTGTGATTTATCTGCAACAGTGAGCAATTTGTATGAATAAATGCTAAGTCTGGGGAGCTGAAAGAGCCAGGGAATTTGAAATGAATTATTGTAACTCATTCTTCTGGGTTCACATATCTGGGCCAAAATTTTTCAAATGAGGTGCCTAAATTTAGGCTGCTAAGAGTTTCTCTTTAGTCATCAGAGTGCTAGACCATTCAGTGCTCCTCCTACAGAGTCAGTGGCTCTGCATTCTAATAGCTTGAAATGTGTTTAGAAACATCTCTGTAGATAGCCAAATTTAAATAGCTCTAAATGTCTTCTGTGCCGAACCACAACACATTGCATGAACCATTACTCAAAACCTAAACGTGCTGAGAGGGAGCAGAAACATCATGCATATTGTGCTTCAGATTTTGCACCATATTTACAGACCTGCTGTCTTAAAAAAGCCTAAAAATATCTACTGCAAAACCAGAGGTTTCAACTTTCTGATAGCACCGGTGTATTGCTGGAGGTTCATGAAAGTCAAGCAGTGTGAAGAGCAAGGTCCTGGAGACCTGTGGTATCATAGGAAAAATCTTTGACAATTCTCAGAATAAGAAAGAATTTACATTTTAGTAAGTTATGGAGTTTATTTTACTTTAAAAAGATTATGGTCATCCGTTTTTAATTATTCAAGCTGTTCAAAGTCTTGCCATTTGTTTAGGTTTGTGTTCTTTCATTTGAAAAGAAAAGAACTGCTTAGGAAGCATCGTTGAAGGATCTATTTCATAGCACTGTATAGAAAGAAAGTAGACTAGGAATTTGTGAGATCTCTGTGGGTGAGGAAAAGTGCTGCCATCTATTGGGGCAGGATTCACATGTTAAAATATGTAATGGGGGTTTTCATGAAAAAAATTATTAATACAGGTGAAAAATGTCCTAGTTCTTTCTATACTTTATATGTACATAGGGTCTAGTTGGCACTTGGGAGTAATGCCTCACAATATTTCTATCAAATAGAAAATCTGCTTTTGAGATTAACAGCACACTGGAAATTAAAGAGCATCCATCTTTCCTTGGAGTAGCAAATAGCTTCTACAAATTTGGAAAAGGTTTATTTGAAACTGTATGCCCTTCCTCCTCCCCAACTACGCTTCAAGAGTCAAATGCAAAATGCAGAGCACAAACAAGAGAACTGTAGTACACTCAGTTGACCTCTATTAGTGACAATATAAACATGAAGTTTTCAAAATTGGGCCAGAACTGGAAAACAGAAAGAGGACCAATGAACGTAGAAAACTTTACAATTTCTCAGTAGAGATCATTTCCAATAGAAATTAAATAAGAAGACACTAAAAATCAAAATAGAGGCATTAAGATTTCAGATCTCATAGCAACAAAGATAAAACAAAAAAAAGATGCTTTATGAAAAATCAGATAGTTTCATGTATATAGCTTTCTTTTTAAAAAAATTATATAACAAAATAATTTACTGCCAATAACCCATGACAACATTATTCTATTGGAATACAGAGGAGAACAAATATTTACATTGCTTTTATGAATAAATAACTTGGTTGATTATTTTATATAATGGCAGTTGCAGGATTAAAAGGAGAAGTTAGGAAAGCAAGCAATAATAACTGCTATGTTCAGAAATAAATCAATTCTGCAGGGAAAAATCAAAAAAAAAGGAACAGGAACAATCCTTTCCTGACCTTCTCAAAAAATCTGAAACTGAAAACCTGTTCAGGGATATAATGACTGGCTAGTAATGGGGAAGGCTCTTTCCCACAATACCTGGCTCCTTTGCCAGGGTCAACACCTTGCTGTTAACAGCAAAAACAGGCTGCCAAAAAGGAATGCAGGCATGAGCGCCTGGATACAACCAAGAGAGATGCCGGTGGATGTTCAAACAAACATAGGCAGACTGTTAGAGTGATAGCACGATGTGTTGGAGAGTTTAGAATTACATCCATCAGTGTTATAGTTGCAAACCTGTTGTCTCCTTACTATGTACCCAGGGGAACAGGCAGTAGGAATGTCTGGAAGGCCCATAACCAGCCCTGGGATCCTAGAAGGAAATGTCTGGCAGGTGGCAAACACAAGGTTCCTGTTGTGTCCCAATTTTTGGAAACAAGGGTTGCCACCCTGAAATCCATGATATAAAAGAACCACCAGACTTTTTTGCTAGGAGGGATATCAAAGTAGCAAAGGTTTCTCCTTGCACATCCTTTACATTAATGATAAACAGAAAGAGCATCACAGCTTTCCAAAATGAAAAAAAAATGAAACAGTAAACTGGGGAGTTCACAGTTAGAAAATAGAAACTAGCCAGCCAGCTCACCACTCTCACCTCTCCCCATGGGATGAGAGAAAAATCAGAAAAAAAGAGGTAAAACATCTAGGTTGAGATAATAACAGTTTAAAAATGGAAATAAAATATTATAATTTAAAAATAACTGTAATTAAAAAGGAGACAACAAAAAAATAGAAAAGTAATACCTCAGAAAGACAAGTGGTTCCCAATCCAGCTGCTCACCACTCTCTGTCCAACGCCCAGCCCAGGCCCAAGCAGCGATTGATGTCTCCCAACCAACTCCCTCCAGTTTATGTAGTGGGCATGATGCTCTGTGGTATGAAATATGCCTTTGGCTAGTTTGGGTCAGCTGTCCTGGCCATGCTCCCTCCTGGCTTCTTGTGCACCTCTGGCAAAGCATGGGAGACTGAAAAGTCCTTGAGTAAGCATGACTTAGCAACAACTACATCACCGTGTTATCAACATTATTCTCATATGGAATGCAAAACACGGTACAGCTACCAGGAAGAAAAATTAACTCTATCCCAGCTGCAACCAGGACAGCAGGAGATGACTAATTACAGCTGTCACCAGAGAGCAGATACACCTGCAATGCGGTGAGTGCTCCATGGCACCGGCAGACACGTCGGATGACCTCCAGAGCACGGCTCCAGGAAGCAGGCCCTGTTATTAAGCTCCTCCTACACGGCTGTATTCCTCTTGCAACCCCACTGCAGATCCCTGCCAACCAGACAGACAGACCATGACCAGCCCCAGGATGTTCACGTTAAGGAAACTTCCCTGACCATGCAGGACTCACTTTTGGACTCTCACTTGCACCTCCTGAGTGACCACCTGAGGCACTGAGGACCCTGTGCAGCTACACCCTCCACACCCACACGCTGAGGTTGCCTTGTCAGCTCAAGCCCAGGTTTCCCATAGCAGAGTCTCAGATGTCCTGAGCCTTAAAAAAGTTTAATTTTGGTGCAGTAAATAAATAACAGCTCAAGCTGGTGCCTCTGAGGAGAGACCTCGAACAGAGGAACAGTGTAAGAGCAGGACAGTCTGGGGGTCATCAGCTCCTGCCCCATCCCTCGATGTTGCTCATGTAGCTGTGCCACAGGTCCCTCGGCCCTTTGCCCTGCAAAGGGTTGGCAGTTCATGTCCTCTTGTCCCACTCAGAACTCAATGTGGAGCTCTCACTGCAGCTGCACACCGAGCTACCTGCACTGGGTGTGTTCCTCAACACTTACAGCAGGAAACCAGGCACAGGACATTCTGGCCAGTGAGAGTCTGAAAACAGCCTACAAAAGACCCAAGTTCTTTTTAGAGACCAGGACAGTGGGGGATGAAGTTAGAAAATACTTGGAGTCAGCTTTAGTACTACAAAATCAGTAAAAAAAAAAAAAAAGTCTTCATATCGTAGGCAAATAACACAACTCTGGTTCTGCTGAGGGAATATATGTCTAAAGCAACCAGTATGACAATGACAGATAAACCCCTTTTATTCCTTTTTTTTACTTTTTTTTTTACTTTTTTTTGTTATTATTCATAATGAAGATGTAAGTAAAGGAGGGCTTGGGGAAGTAATCCTGTCTAAATCCCAGCTCTTTGCAAATCTTTAATAAGGGATCAGTCTCAGCCCTTACAATTCATTACCTGCTCACTTTACATTTGTCACTGAACAGGTTTTAAAATACAATTCTTTCCAACTCTTATCCCCAATAAGGTTGCAGCTAGTCACCTGCTTACAAAAGCAGCTTTTTTTTTCCTTTCTTTTTTCCTTCATATCTCTGCAGAAATTATTTACCCACTGTCTTTTCTTCCCTTATCCCCAAAAACATAAGAAAAAAATCTTTTGGAACAATTTTGAAACCTACTATAGAAACACTGCAGTAGGCAACACAAAAAAAAAATCTCTATCTTCTTTTCAACATTTTGTAACCCTGAGTCAAACCTATGTCCAGCTGCTGCTTCAGTGCAGGAGATGGACTTGTATTTTTAAAACTGGCTTTGTTTTTGACTTAAATATCCAGGAAAGCATCATAGGAATCAGCAAACTAGTTTTGATCCCAAAGAAGAGCTACAGACCAAGTGTCCAAAGCAATCCACCTGACAGTAATTAATTGGATAATACTGAAGCACACCTGTTTATCTGAGAAGCTTTGTGTATGTCTTGGATACAAATAAGTTAAGATAGCAGATATGAAAAAGTCAATTTTGGTAGAACAGATGGGTTCACTCTATATCCTCTAGATATCCAATTTATTTTTAGAAATTTCTTCAATTAGAATAGTGCAATCCTTGTCCAGGTGTGACTTGCATAGGTAATAGAATTTCACAGAAAAACAGCTTTTCTGTAGCAGTAACTGCGATTCTTATACTTCCCTAGAACCTTCTATGCTCTGCATTTTAAATAAATACCTCTTGGCTCAGTATCTCCAGAGGAGCTTCATTAGAATAAAAATAAAGTAAGCATTACTAGCCACAATAAATAAATAACTTAAATAAATACTATAATTCTTATAGCACTCTAAAGAACACTCAAAACAGATACTGTTGCTAAAGCTTAATTGGTTATGGTACCATTAAAACAGAGATTAAACAAAATTTTTCAGTACAACGTCCCAACTCTACGTGAAAAGTCATAAAACTATGATATTTTGGACTACTAATATTGACGAGAAAAAAATTCAGGTGCAGTAAACTGGATCAGGTCTGTGAGTTTCCTTTTCTTATTTAATATAGTTTAATTAAAATTCCTAAATGTCATTTCAAATGTCATTCCCTTCTCTGAATGGAAAAAAAAAAGGAATATAAAGAGTTTCCATGACATATTTTAAGATCAGAAAATCCACTGAAACTGTCCTTTTCTTACTGAACATCATTTTCCATGCAGAAGTTGCACTTTTAATATAAAAGTATTGCCAGAAAATCTATACTCTTCCTCTTCTGAACATATTCATAGAAATATGCATGTAAATGTTTTTTTTGTTTTTTTTTTAAAAAAGCACTTTGCAGGTTCACCAAGCCCCTGTCTTTCACTGACCACTACACCTGACATCAGTGATACACTTCATTTCCCTACTCTTACAATAGAAGCTGCCAACTCCAACACTTGGTACACTTTAGCTCTGTAAGAGTCCTTAATGAACCACAAGCACAATGTGCTTTTAGCAACTACATTTTTTTTGATAATTTGCTACACATATTACCTCATTCCTGGTCTACACTCTGGAAACATAGTACTAAAAGCCCTCACTCAGTGGGGATGTTGTTTCAAGTTTTGCACTGTTATATTAAAACATGAAGCTGATTATTTCCTTCTGCAGAACTGCATTGCTGAGAAAAGTTCTTCTCTCCATGGTACTGACAAAGCACAAGGAATAACTGAAAGGGTGTCATGAGACTGGATGGTATTTTAATCATTTAAGGCTTCTCCATTAACATAAGCCTATAAACCTGACATATTCAGCTTGAATGTCCCACAAAAAATAGGCCAGATTGGGCATATAGATCTCTGTACTCTTCTGCTAATGTGCCTGGTCATTAGTCTGAGAGAGCTGTCCAGGGTTCTTGTTCCCTATGAACTCTGTAATCTTTCTTTATGGTCTCTGTCTAAACGATATGAGATAGTCCTTTCCTGACCTCTGTTTCAGTTCCTCCACAAGCTAAATAACTCAACCTAATGTAGGGAGGGGTGGGGAAG
>VWZD01008010.1:974286-1065984 GCA_013396695.1 Sakesphorus luctuosus | reverse complement strand
GTGCAGGGGGAGGAAAATGCATTCCCAAATACCATCAACAATTGAGTTCCATTTTTGGTTGCTAACAAGAAAGTTCACGTAAATCAGAGTAAATATGACCCAAATCTTCAGCAGCTTTTAGCACACACCCCTACAGTTGAATGCTATTTATGTGTACCTGATTTCTTGCACAATATGATTTGATAAGAGCTCAAAAAAAATTACTAATAATCCATTTTGAAGTTTGCACTGCACTAGTTGCCTGTTCCTCAGGTCATAATGAGAAAAATAACTACACCAAAGAAAACCTGTATAAAAGAAAATTCTCAATCAAGAGAAATACTGGAGATGAAGAAAAGTACCAGGAAGATTGGGAGAAGAGGAACTATACACTGCAACTTCTCTTGGCTACACAGCTGTAAGGTTCTTGAGTAACTACTGTAATGTATGTGGCATTGTCTATTGTTCTAGCCTTCATTTCAATGTAATGCACTGGGATTTCAGTTTAATCTGATTCCTATTTTACACGTAATGCTTATTACAGTCAATCTCTCTTGCCATTCCATTTAGTGCATATTCCACTGAATGAGGCATAAAAATACCGTGTATGGAACTCTTCCAAAAGCATTCGGAAAGAATTTGCTTTTCAAAGCTCAAATGTCACACACTGTTTATAAACATGGTAACTGCTGACCATTTAACTACATGGCACGGTGGTGACACTGGATAATTGCACAGCTGTCAGAAAGCAGCATTCCTGTAAAGACATAAATCTAATGTTAACTGAAGAACAAAACCTCTCAGAAATGCGGTACTTAAAATTTTACCACAGCCACATACTGAGTTGAATTTGAAGATCCAATGAAATCTTTGGAAAGAATAACTAAATTTTGCTCCCTTCAACACTGAATTTCTTCATGAAAATAACAGGTTTGTACATCTATGTTCTATTAAAAAGTCTTAGCATTTTAGAGACAATTTTGTAACGCTTTGTTAAGAAACATACATCTGAAAGAGCCAGACTCCAGAGAATAAATTAAAATTCATCAGAACTGGCCAGCACTTGGGGGCTTGTTTTTTTTTTGGTTAATTGGCTTTGGTTCTCCTCCTGTCTCCCATTAAGAGAAGAAATTGCCACTGAAACAATTTAGCAGTTTAAGTTTTCTGTTTGTAATGCCTCCAGGAGGCTGACTGGACATCGGTCTGAAGGTTGAAAATGCTTTTCCAGGCATAGACCCTGGGTAGATATACTTATTTTCAGCATGGACCATTGCTTTCTATTCTCATCATAAGCAGCCTTTCCACAGTGAGGATATAACATGTTCCAGTCTATCCCACCAGACACACACTGTGCTTTCTCGGCTCTACTCAGAGCAATAGCTTAAGCTCCAACTTTGGCTTGCAATGCAAGTTTAAGATACCTTTATGGAGTTTGCACAGAGTTTTCCAAAGTTTGATTATTTTGTAGATATAAACAGCACATGATAACGATATCATAAAATAAAGACGCAAACGTCTTATGTTTCCATCATGCACAAAATTTTCACATTCCTAATTTCCAGCATCAAAAGACATATGCTTTGTCTTGACAGCATGATCGCTGAAGCTCCCAGAAGCTTCTGTCACAAACTCTGAACTAAAGAACCTGCTACAGGGTGAGGAGACCACACTGCTTTTGAGGAACTCGCAGTGTTAATACTGATCCATTGCCTCTAGCACAAAGTTGCCAATCACACTGCAAGACTGCTATTTTACGTAATTGAGAAGTTTTTAAACTCTGTGAACTTGGAAAGGTGTATCAACATCAAAGGTTACCCTATCCAATACCCATCTTTTCATCCATTCACATACATGCTAGCTCTTCTCTTAATTTTTTTAAAGATTATATCTGGTTTTAAAGGAAAGATGACACCAGTCAGCCTGAAACACAACCCCTTTCAAACCAGTCCTTTTCTGCCTACTGAACTCTTATTTTAAATTGCAAAATAAAGACATTAATAAAGCAAAATCCTTACAGGTCTGAGGACCTTCTTGTCAGTCACAGGGCACTTTACATGCAGAAATAGTGTCACAGGCTGTATGAGGACTAAGGAACACCTTAAAGATCACCTTGACCATCTCAAACCACAAGCCTGACCAGCTTTGCCAAGAGAAAAGAGTATTTGCTGTTCTTTAAAGAGCATACACTTGCCAGTTGTGTATTTGACAAGTTCGTGTATTTTAACTCTTTCAGGCTGCTCTAGGAGGAAGGAAATCCATGGAGAGCAGCAGGCGTGGTAATGGAAGGGCTACCCCTGCCTCAGGATGCCCACAGTCTTAACAACTCTGTGCAAAGTCTTGCAGCTAATGAGGGCTGTGCAGAGGCAGCAGCGCCCAGCACAGTGCCCATGCACAGCTCATGCCAAGGGGGAGCAGGCACAAACAAATTTACTTCTTGTTCACAGACTTTTCTTTCAAGCAGATGTTGGAATATTCACCATTTGGGTTCAATCTAATGATGTTTTGCACCTCTGCTTTCTCAAAGCTTGCAGATGTGCACTGGAACCCCCATGGTGATCTCAATACTCTCAGTCTGTATCAGCTTTACCTTTGGCAGCAAGAATGATATTAAAAATATTAAAAAATATGAGAATAATGGGGAAGAAGAAGATTTGAGGGGAAAACATACGTATTTTTCCCAAAGGCTTGCATTCAGTTATTCAGAAGAGTATGGCAACTTACTAACTTAAAAAAACAACAACAAAAAACCCAAAAACAAACAAAAAAACCCAACAAAAAAAACCCACAACACCCCTATTCGATCCTTTGAAACATTTTTTACTTCTTCTAACCAACACAAGCTCACACAGTCTTTGCAGTTTTAGACAAATGGGTTTTTGAGAATGAACCTTTCTAAACTGTCTGGAGGAACAGCTTATCTTGTGCCTGCATTCATTACAGACTATGCCTGGATTCTGTTCTTGAAACTAAATAATTTTTAGCATCTGAAATTCTGTGATTTTTTTCCCCATTGTTTCTGAGGTAGGATTTAGACAAAACGCAGATCTGTGTTAGAATTTTCATGTACTTGAATTTCCCTGCAAATCCAGAGCAAAAAAAATAGTGACACTAAACAGGCTTCCAATTTTAAACTCTGAGCTCATTTGGCTGGTGATGTACTACCCTTGGCACTGATTTATATCATTCCATCCATGTAGGTATGAAAGGATTCACAACAGAAATTTCTCTCATGTCTAATCAAATTAGTTTACACCTCACTGACAAAAAAAATATAAAGTACACTATACGGTGTATCATTCATACAGGACAATCATATGGAGGACCATGAGTCCACATTTTAAAAGTCTAATGATCTGCTTAGAGGAGAAAAACAGTCCCCAAATATTATGGAATGAACAGTTAACAGTTAACTGTTACATTAACTGTTAATGTAACAGTTAAGTTTGTGACAAACTCTCACTAGAAACAAAAATTGTTTTAATGTTTATCCCATTACAATGGATTCGGATTTCAAGCTAATACATAAAAGCATCCATCAAGTGTTAATTTCTTTTCCTGAAGATAAAGTGACAGCAACCTGTTGTGCAACAATACAACAAACAGTGCAGAACATGGAATTTGGCATGAAATCCATCTTCCTTGAGGGAAAATCTATGGGAGATGGAAACAACAAGCAAGTCTATTAATTGATGGTCGCTTTATTCATAAACTCTGTGGTGTGGTAAAATTTCCCTGTTTGCAGAAGCTGCTTAGGCACACTGAGCGTTTGAGTGAGACAAAGGTTGTACATTTGAGCACATAATTCAGGTATCTTTGGCTATGACTGAACAGCACCTAAATGCAAAACTAAAGAAAAAAAGGGTTTACATAAGAAAAAATGTAAGAATACAGTGTCTTGGGAAGCCAATAAACAGAGGGTATCAAAATGGAAGTTAGAGAGGCGTAATGTTTGTGCAAATGTAATGATAGAAAAAAGGAGGAAAACCCAGGACATTGAAATGGACTGTATTTTTAAATCAGGGTTATATCTGTTTTTACAGAAAACTCAAAAAAATCTGACAAGAAATGTTACTAGCTGAAAAAACTGAATAAAAACAAATCCCCATATAGGTACTTGATGGAAACTTAATGCTATCACCTGATAGAAAGCATGGAGGAAAAGATCTAAGGACTAGAGTTGCATCTGGAGACATGGGAGAAATTCAGATTTTTAGAGAACACACAGGAAAATGTAATAAAAATATTAATTTGACATGATGTGAGCTGTAAATATTTGCAAAAAGGAAGTCCTGGAGCATGTAGACATAGAGACAAGACAGAAGAGGGATCAAATATTACAAGAGAAATGGTTGTTAACATGGCAGGACAGATGCAATGAGAAACAGAGATGCTGCGCAGAGCAAAGAGACAGGCAAATAAAGAGAACAGAACTCAGCAAGGAGAAAGGAAGGTAAAATCCAAGGGCTGAGACCTATGGGTGATGAGGACAACACATAGAAGATTGAAAAACATAAATGAAGGAGATGGGAAAGGGGACAGGGGAGGTAGGATATAACTACAAACCACACGAAGATAATTAAAATTGAGAAGATTGGAGATTCACACAATCCCAGGAACTGTTCAATTGAATGAGGGACAAACTGACTGATCTGTCATCAGAGAGCACAGAAGGAAGAGTTCAGCAAGCTAGAACAAGAAATATGGCCTTGAGGCAGAAAAGAAATAATAAAGAATGAAATAAAACCCCCTCTTTCCTCACTTAGGTGAGGTGTCATTGTAAAGTTACTTCTGGATAAAGTAATATTTATATATAGGCGAGACAGATGTACAGTGCAAATTAAAGTAGGATGTAGGTAATGAAGAGGAACAGATTGATAAAAGACTTGGGGTAAAAAGAAATGGTCAGTAATTGTAACCACTAAAAAGTATTTTCATTAAAATGAACATTTCTTTGGTGATTATTTCAGATAAGACTTTCATTGCTGGCCTTGAGAGAGTCTGGAACTACTAAAAGAAAATTCAATATTAAAGAGCACACAGGGCTCACAGTCTCTAAAGCTACTTTTAATTTGTGAGACTATAAAATTTTTTTAATGAGGATATACTAACAGCTATGTCCAGAGAGTGAAAGATGTAAAAGCAGCAATAAGAAGAATACAAATATGATGACGTTAAAGTCAGAAAGGGGATGATGATACTTACATAGTAATATAACAGACAACAAAGAATTAAACAGGGACATCATGGTAAAACAGATGGAATCTCCATAATGTGAGGGAAGTACAACAAAGGAAAGAAAGACTTTTTGGGACAGCAGCCCTACAGTCAACACCGAATATAGAAGAATAATCCTTACCTATTAAAAAGTTCTGCAGGGCTGGTGTGCATTTAATAAATTTTAAAATCTCAAAGCCAGAAAAAAAAAAAAAAAAAAGATCATAAAAGAAAGCACAATCATCAGTTACATGAAACTAAGTAGAGTCAAGGTTCACAGCTTCACAACAGAGGACCTTAAAGAAATTCCAAATTTCCTCTGCCATGCTTAGATGTTGAGCTTTTCAATTATCCTATTTTCTCAGCAGTTACTTCCTTTGGAACCTGAGATCTTTAGTTGCTTGTTTAATCTTATCAGCAATGAATCTGACAAATACTATTAAAAGAAGTAACTATGATAGAAAGCTAGGAAGTATGATAAATATAGGGGTATTTATAGAGCATTTTAAAAGAAGATGAATTCGGAAACCAGATAAAATAATTATGCTGAAATTCTCTACTATGAAATGTAAGATCCTGCATTCACATAACACATACACACACAAAAATTTTAAAAATATATTATTTGAAACTTCATCTATTTCAAAAACACCACAAGTGTTATTACAGGTTCATTGTCTGTGATCTAGCAATTTGCATCCCCCATGAACAGTTAGACCTTAATATATATATATGCATATATGTATATACATATCACTTGAAGTGTTGTCTTTCGAGTAAGTATGAATACCAACAAAGAGAGGGAGATTCCTGTAGTCACCAGCAAGTTGACAGTATGTATGTATGTATGGCCAGACTTCAAGAACGCAGATTTGGGCAGGGCTCTCCCCACGTGGGTGTGTGGCCCTTCCAGCCTGTGCAGTGGATGTTTTAGGTGAGGCACAGCATGCGCAGAACTGGCCCCACCATTTAAGTCCCAAGGTCCATCTGCCACGGCCGAGCGAGCTTGGACAGTGACAGTGAAGTCCTCGGGACTGTCACAGCAGCCGGTACTGACCGGGGCTGACCCTGCTGAGCATCCGGGATGTGACGGGATGGGATGGCAGGGAGACTTGAACTGCCAGGGGACGGTCCCACTGAGACTCGAACTCAGGTCCTTGGGATTCAGAGTCCAGAGTGCTCTCCATTACACCATGGGACCACCCACCAGGTTGACAGCAGAGTTTAAGTTTGAATAGTTCAGCAGCAGAACCATTAGATAATATGCTTGCTGTATTTCAAGTACTATATTAAGTCCCTCAGAAGGGTAAGAAGGCATCCCAGCTGCTAAACCCACATGGCCATGCTGGCACAAATACGTATGGATACTAGTAGGATCACAGATATATTCTGGCCAAGAATAGAAAGGTTTCTAAGTATTATGGGGACATTCTGTATCCAGCTCACAGCAGTAGTGGCAGGCCAAAATATATATAGTTCCATTTCAGGAGACTGCACGATCCGTTTAAGAAAGAGTTTATGGAATAGACATTTATTCATTATGATGGCCTCTGTTTTCAAAGGACAGCAACAAGCAATCCAGGAAATCCATTTCCTGTCTTGTACCCCAACAGGATACAGAAACCCAGCAGCAACCTTATGAGAAAGGCACAAAAATATGCACTTGATATGTTCGAGACACAGCAGAGCCCAAAGAGTTAATATTGAGGCTCTATTTCTATTAGGAGCTCAGGCATTCAAGGTTTAATATCTCAGATGTTGCAAATTGCATCTCCTGGAACTTGGCAAGCATCTTGTCAGCTTAAATGCAATTTGTTTTTCCAAACCCAAATTGTTTTTAAAAGATTAAGGTGTTCTAATTTTTTAAAGCATTAAGTACAAAAGCAGTAATCCTTTACCATTGTGATAAGGATTGTCTACCATAATCTTTATTATTTACTAAAGCTTGACTGCCAAAGAAAAGGAACTCATTTTTCAAAGTCTGTTTATTTATGTAGCTGAATTGGTATATTCTGAATTTGGGGATAAAAAAAGGAAGACTGATTACTTCAGCTCTGAAGAACTTGCACAAAAATAAATACGATTCAAGACTTAATAAAGGAATATGGCATGAATATTAGCTCCATTTAAGTCAAGGAGTACAAGATATCATCCTCAGGAGTCTTTTGTCTCTAAAATATTGCTTCAAATCCTACTAAACTGATGGATTTAGAAGACTATTAAGAGCCAGTTTGTCCATAAGTTTTAGTAAAGTAACTCAGTTAATAGTTCCTTTTAAAAGACTACCTATTACAAACAAATACACAAAGCCAAGCAAAGAAATCTGAGGCTCTACTTTCTCGATGAAATTAATTCTGACAGAGCTCTGGGAAGGGGTGTTCAAATCAGGCTGGTACCGCTTCCACTGGAGAAAATCAAGATGATATAGAGTTTTCAACAGAAGGGAAAAGAAAAAAAAATAAATACAGTATGATGAGACCTTTTTTCACAGTCAGAAACTGAGGCAGAGAGATCAAGTGCATGACAAGCATCACCCCCAACACCTGACAGAGCAAGATCAAGTCACTCATTCTTGTTCAAGACCTTCAAAGGTATCGTTGCTTTAAAAATTTGGTTTTTTTCCTCGCCTTCAGTAGAAGGATTCAACACAGCAAAGGATGTGCTGAACCTGCTGCTTTCTGCTCCAGAAAAGGGAAAAGGCAGCACACACTTGCAGATACACTCTGGGTGTCCCAGAGGCTGTCACCATTCTTACCATTACCTCTTTGGTTTCTCCACTTGGAAAGCACTTTGAAGATGTGTACTCCTGACTATGCACTTAAATACGTCTTTTACTGCTTTCACCCTTACAACATTCAAACTGAAAAGAAAACCTTAGCTTATAAGAGTATCACTGCAAGTTTGCACTTGCAAATTCTATCCTACTGCATCATGCCTGTGTGGTTTGGTTGTTTATTAACTGCATGCTGGAAGGTGGCAGAAGGATTTCTCCCTCATGAATCTGAAGCTCACAGCCAAAACTGTCAATCCATAATCCATATCTACTCCTTCCCTGTGTAGATACACGTTTGTTTATGTGCACATTTGTGAGAATATATTCCCACAAATATATACACACACACACACACACACATACATATACATACACACACACACATACAGTTGTCTGGGGACAGAAAAAAAGGAAAATGAAGGGAAGAAAGAAGCCATATCCAAAGCATAAAGGGTACGCTCCAAGCATAAAGGGTATTTTAAACAAAGTTGAGGTCTCACCACACTGAATTGACTCCTGGATTTATCATAATATTCCTGGGAAAATACGAGCAAATTTTCTCAAGTTTGTTATACAGGAATAAGTAACTCCACAGTATATATGTGCATTTTGATGGATACATACACATATTCATGCATAAAATGTTGCAAATCTAAGACTGACACTGGTAGGCAAGCCACTCTTGCAACTGTTTAAATATCTGCATGATACAGAACAGCAGGATTGTATTAGTAGCTTTGCTAACAAGTAAAAAATGTTTGCACATGTTTTGGCCATTGATTTTAAACTTTGGCTACATCTAAGATTTATTGGCCAAAGTATGCATTTACCTGGAAATCCAGTGTAAATTATTAGAGCACACAGTTTGTTTCTGTTGTACCTACATGTCATGCATTCATTCCCTTCTCTGGCTTTAGGAAAAAGAGGATGATGGACCTTTGGAAACTGTTTAAATACATATATTTTTCTGTCATCATCTGTTGCCTTCTGGGAGAGAAGATGCCTTTCCCATCCAGAGCAACACTTCTGGGACGAGTGGCAAGAAGCCATTTCCCTTGCTAGATTTACTACTGCCTTGCTTTTGAGAGCACATTTCAGCACTTCAGTTAGCTGTGTCAGATGAGATAGCACATGGCTGAGCTCTGTGCAAATTGCCTCTCACAGCAGCCTCAAACCATGCTCAAACATCACCTTCCCTCACCTCCCATTGTTCCCTGTTTCTTTTCATTAAGTCTATTCAGCAATTCTCTCTAAAATCTGTGTCTTGGCTGTGTGTCTGTCAGCTGACTCCTTCCTGTCCCTCTCAACAAGCACAAGACATTACTCTGCACAGCTGAAACAGAAAAACTATCTGTCAAGCAAGAAGACTGCAGCACACTCCTATACCATTATTTTGCTTTCCCTTTGCTACTCTGTACTCCCTATTCCAGAGATTTATTTCTCAAATTAATTACAAGTACACAGCCAGTCTTTATTCTGGAACCCTCACCAGCTATTTACTCTGTGCCAAACCCAGAGACAGATGGAATTGTTCACACACAGCCATAGATAAACCTCCACAAACGTAAACCTCTTCCTCTCCTTCTATACCACCTTTATACCCTTGTCTCCCCAGACAGATTGAAGAGTGTCCTGCAGCTGTGTGAAAACCCTCCACCATTGGTTCTCCTGCTCTTTTTAAAATGAAAGACAACCTGGAATTTTGAGCCATGTGTCTTGTTTTTTGGGTACTGGCTAAACAAGGTATATTAGGCTTTGTAGGGTATACTCAGACAGATTAATTCCCAACATAAAGTTTTATTTATTCAGTTTGGTTACTCCAACACCTGTTCTTCTCCTACTTGAGCCTTCTTGCTCAGAGCCCTCTGCCTCTATGTTTGGAATGGAGCCACTGACCAGATTCACCAGTTCTCACCTTCTCTTGTGTTCAGAGATGTGACTTTACACCATCTGAGACTGACTTGTGAGAAAGGAAGAAGCAGAACAAGCCTTCATCAGCTTTCAAAAACCAAGCAAAATTATTGTCTACCCCATCTACCTGTACAGTTAAAAAATGCTGGGGACATTTCTTTTCTTGGCCTCGGTAAACAGGAATAAATAGCCATTACAATTCTCAATTCTCATTTAGCATAAGTACCAATACTTCTTTGTGTAAAAGCCATGCATATATGCACACACTCTTCCAAATGCCCTCTGCCAGAGGGCACACCTTTAATCCAAGTCAAGTGCCATTGATTTGTTTGAAAAATTATACTTGTTCAGAAAGTCAAAACAGTAAGAACAAAAAATAACCAAAAAACTATCTGGCATTCTTACACTGTTCTCATTTGAAAGTCCACTGCTATAACCTGTGGTGGATTAAGAGCAGCCAAAAAACCTAATCTCAGGATGGATTTAAGACATTTATTCCTGTAATTTCAAAACAACTAGGACATAACACAGCTTTCCTAGGCTTCAGAAGGGCCTGAATCCTTCTTTGTGACTACTGAGCATTATTAATTATCAAAACTTGAACTTTCTCATTCATTTAGTAACTGATTATTAAATGCTTAATATAAAAATTGTTTCTCAAGTCCTAGTTTTGAGCTACATTCCTGTGCAGCTCAGGAAACCACCATATACAATCTTAAGCTTTGCTATTCCATCCAGTTGCCAGGGAAGGCTCAAAACCTGCCTCAAATGAATAATTGTGGTAAAACCAGAAATAAACTGGGATGTCTTGCTTTTATCACAGCTTAAATTACTACAACAGAAAACGAGGAGCCTAGGAAAAAAAAATAGATGTTACCAACATCTGTTTGATGCAAAAATCAAAGTTCCTTCAATGTTTTAAGTAAAGTGTCAGCAAATCAAAAATGGCTTTAAATTTTCAGTACGATACTTCTTGAATCAATAGGATTTAAAATGTATGACTAATTGGGCTGATACAAATTTCCCTCTTGAATTTACATACATAAATGTTTGTAGAATTATCCTTTATCTGAGCAATTATGCCACCCTTAGTTACATGATACACATCATGTACGGTCTGAATAAGATAAAAACAATGATAAATTACTGATCAATCTTTACAACAAGCTTTTCATACTGAGTAATCTAATAACAAGCATGGGTACAAGGAGAAAATCAGAACAAAGCATCACCACTCCTTCCATCTGAGTGTGTCAAAGGCACACAGAAAATACCATGTGGTATTTTCAGAGCAAAGACAGACCTGTCAGCTTCTCCTCAACCTCCACCTTCCCTTCTGACAGAGCTGACAACGTGTGGCCACCAGCAGAGTGCTTCCAGAAAAGCCATCACAGAAATACATCTTCCCTCTCTCTCTCTCCCAGACAGGACTGCAATGCTGAAAATCTTTGTGCCACATACAGATCCTGGGTGAGGAGATAGACTTGGCATCAGGAGTCATGTTTGATGCAGAAAAGTAATAACTGAAATTTTCACGCTTGTTTAAAAAGAGAGGTGGCAGTGAAGATGGCTAAGAAGAAGGCAGCAGGAATGCCCCTCCATGCCCTGTGTAAGGTTTCAGAGGAAATGCTGAAGGAATGTCCACCATCATCCCAGCAGCTCTGAAGGGCCTGGCTAACTTGTTTGCAGCTCCCTGTAGTTGCTGTACCCTACGTGCAGCCTCTCTGGCCATGTAGCTTCCAGTTTTCTCCTCAAAGGGCAGTTTTACAGCCCTTTCTGAAACACCTGCACAGAGGATGTTTTTCAATGCTACTTCATTCTTTCTCTTCAGTATAAGGTGAGGTAGAGCTTGGAAAAATTATTCCCCTCAGCTTTCTTTAGATATTAGTGCTTTGATCAGAAAGCTACTGAAATTAGTAGGTCTTTCTTCAGTTTTTAATAAGCATTGGGCTAGACTTAGAAAAAAGAATGTGAAAAAAGTAACAGTTTTCTCTTTTTATTAGACTTTATCATAATCATACCGGCAGAAGAAATAATGATTTACATGAGAGGGTAAATTAACATCTAAATAATAAACTCTCCATGCTCTGGAGTCATCTCTTCACAACTGAACTTTCTGTGCATAATGTACAACTGCTGAGTGGATGACTTGGAATAATCACAAGCGACCTGAGATAATAACAAAGTAACAAATAAAACTGGATCTTGACCATTGTGTCACTGTCTCCCACAGGGACTACAATCCATTGTTCCACACAGCAAAATATTGTTCTCATTGATAATCATTTTATCTCATCTAACTTTCAAGTTCACATTCATAGGCGTTTTAGATTAATCAAATGGCTTTGACAGCCGGCAGCTTCTTTCCAGCATCAGAGAGAAAGCAGTGGGTGCCAATTTACGATTATTCAAACTAGTAATCTCCTGTGTCTCTGACTGCTATTATTCCTTTGCCTGTGACCCAACCACTTAATGAAGTGAAATTAATTTACAGTAATAGGAAAATCTCAGAACTACATGAAAGCACAAGCTTTAATATGGGAAGAACAAATGGCCATTTCATGCAAGGCTGACCACAAGCATTGTAAAGAAATTTGAAAGGACTTTATACCTTTTTAAGTAGGTATGGTATTAGCTGAAACAATATACTGCAGTAAATATGATAAATCAAATGCCTCTTCAAAACAGAAAGCACTAACACAATTTTCTCCTTTTGTCACACAGTAGAATTTTCTCATTTGCATATAAATGTATGACACACATATTTTGTAAAGGTAAAACCAAGATCTTATAATCCTTCAAATCCCTTCTACCTCTTCTGTCATAATACCAATGACAAACTTCCAACACCAAACCAGTAACAGGGACATTGACATTTATTTTGCTTACTCCTCCTTTACAAATGTATATATCAGTGTGCATTAGAATTGAAATAAATATGATTTTATCTTAAATGGCAAGATACAGCTCACATTTTTGCCCAAACATATTGTTTATCTACAAAATTCTATAAGTGGTTGAATTTGTAACTCCAATCCCTTGCATTCTTGTGTTTCCTTTCACGGTGGAAAAATACTACTTTTCTCAGTTTGCTTTAGCATTCTTTCCTCACCTCTGCCCTAAAAAAACCAGGAGTGAGTAGAAGCAGGGAGCAAAGCATGTGCAAGAGCCACAACAGCTAGGACTGTGTTTTTTTCAAAAAAAAAAAAAAAAAGAAAACATTGTTTATTTGAAGCATTAAGCATTTCCAATAATTTTCTAACAAACTCCAATATTTGTTTTGTTCCCCCTCATATACTCCATATTTTCACACTAATTTGTCAAGCCTTTAGGTCCCTTGAGGGAAAGAATGGTTTCCAATGCAGCAGTTAACACAATGATCCTTCAGTATATCTGGGGGCTATAGAAAGGCAAAAGCCACCACGTGAGTATTTATGCATTCACTTACCCTCATTGCACACATATGGTGGTGATATTCAAGCAAAAATTTGAGAAGCCCCTCGGACATTTCTCATCACTCTCTTCCCCAAACCTGACTAAGACAAGCTGAGATTTCTGGTGCATTGTCATATGTAGCTCCTCCTCTTTCTGTTTGGCTTTTCCCTTCTCCCAGTGTTTGGGAGAACAGGATAAATCTTCAGCTTTAGCAACTGAAGTAGTCTGGAAATTTGTATGTATATAAGTTAAAAATATCTAACTCCTGCTATTATTTGCCTTATAAATGCTCTATATATTTGTATCTCAGCTTCTGAAGGCTGATCACAAGAATCATGTGTAGCAATGCATTCACAATATATGGCATGGAGAATGTACTGCCAAAAATGGGCTGATGAAGAAAATCAACCAGCCACTGAGAATGCTTTAACAACTGATGTTTTTAATGTGGTTTGAGTGTACTGAATGTAAAAACTGCAGTGTCACTGTTTCTTCTTCCCAGAAGCTCCCTGCCAGGCCAGGGGCTGGGAGAAATATTGTGTCCTCATGTTACCTGGAACCCTCTCCCACTGAATGTAAATCCCCTTACTCTCATTGGCCCAAAGCCAGATTCCCCTCTTGTCCCTTACTGGTGAGTTTGTATCCCCCCAAAGTCCATATAAACCTGTTCCCCTGAATAAACTTCCTCTTTGTTCCTGTCCTCACCGGTGGTCTCTGCGTGTCCTTTCTCGGGGGCTCTCAGAGACCACATGGTTGGGGTAAAAGCAGAGAGCACACTTCTCCTAGGTTAATGGACTAACAAATCGAGGACCAGGAGAAGCACCACATCGTTGCAGATTTCCTTCAGCACGTAGCACAACGAGGCTACAAGAAACTCACTCTCATAATCATGAGACATAGAGGACTGAAAAAGCACGGGAGAGCCAAGGTCCTTGCTGAGCAGCAGGCTCACCACAACAAAAAGCGAGAGTGAACTGAAGAAAAGAGGATCATTAACCATGAAAACACATGAAACTCAGCTGCTTATGGACACAGATCCTTTGTAGACAGTTGCATATGATTTTTAATGGTTAAAGTATAATGTATTTAGAAACCCATTTATTACTTTGGGGGGGTTAATGGTTTAAATTTTCCTGCAAAATTAATGCACTGCCTGAATACCAGTGAATCTGGACGCTGGTAAAACTCCGACTATGACTAAGCTATACAGGGAGATGGATGTTCATTTCAGGCCCTGCATGAAGAAAATGAGTGTCAGGGTGTGAACTTCCACCTAGCAGTAAGGTCTGCCTCTGCTTCCCACCTCCTTGGACATACAGACATTGTGTGGTAAATGCTGGCCAAACCAGTCAAGACCATCTAGACACACCAAGGATGAAAAGCATCAAACTCTGCTGGAATTGTTATAAAACAACTACTCCTCCCAAATATATGCTTCAGAGTTTGCTTCCATTTCCCACTGAAAGAAATTGAAATGTCTCTAACTTTTTTTAATTAAGAATATATCTCTTGCACCACAAAACAACCAACAGAAAGATAGGTGTGTCTTTTGCCTTACTTCTGAAAACTACCAGCTTTGACCTGTAACAGCCAATTGCTCTGCCTGTGTCTGAGCAGAACTTCCATCCTGCACCTAAAGCACATTCCTAATAACATCTTGGCCAAATTCATTATGTTTAATAAAATAGCTTGCTTTTAACAAGTAACTAACTCAACCTATGACATATGCAACAATTAGAAACAACAGGTGAAAAAACCTGTTGAGGGGTAGAAGTATTGTTTCTTTCCCCTCCTTCCAAAGTACTCCTCAGCATTTACTCAACTGCTGTAGAATCATTAAGGGTGGTAAAGGCCTTTCAGTTCATCAAGTCCAAATACTTCATTTGGGAAGATGGTTTAATTATGGAGCAGATTTTCAGTATGAACTCTTCTTGTGAGCTTCCTCAGCTAACAGGTTTGCATTCAGAAATTAATTTGCAATCTTTTTTCAGTGGGGTTTGTGTGTTTTCTGCTCTGGATGTTCCAAAAGCAGCTCTTTCAAGAGCATTCATTTAAAGCTATATATGTGGAAAGATATTTTCAGAATAAGAGCTGATATGTGTAATAAAAGATCTTTCAAAAACACAAATCCAGCACTAAAATATTATTCTCATGAAAAGGTTGCTCATAAGTATTACTGAAAAGAAAGACACCTGAAAAATCTTCTGGAGGTGGACTTTCACATATTGAAATACAACCTGAACAAGTCTTTCTTTGCCAATAGCAATGCACAAATTCCCTGAGAATTTACTCATGGCAGGAAATGAAAACAGACCTTTTGTGTTCCCCTGCAGACTTGGCAGCATAGCCAATTCACACTTGAATAACTCCAGAGCTGATCCAAAGCTTGCATTTCCTCCAGCCCTTGCCAATGAGCTTTAAAGGAAAATCGTGTATCCTACAATTAACTATGTACACAAAGGTAATGTCTGATATCTAAAAGTGACAGGATAGGCAGGAAATTTTCATACACTATATAATGGCAGAACTCACTAGGATCGCTAACAGCTCAATTTTGGGAAAGGTCGAAAACAAAATAGTGCTGAAAACCTGCAAAACGTTTTTGTTTGTATGAATCATCTGGAAGAGGATAAAAAATACATGACACCTTCTCTGTTAAGGTAACCACTTAGACTTGTGGGTCTGCAACTTTTGAATACCCTACAACAAGGTTAACATTTGCCACCTTCACGGTTGAGGCTTGGAAACTGATGCATTACTGCAATTGCAATACCATGGAAAATCTGGAGTGTGATTACTCAGAAATATAAATGAATAAAGAAATCAGCTGTTTACATCTATACACATAACATAAATATATACACATACAAGTTCATGTAAAGCTGTTTCTGCAGCATAGACTTTTATCTCATTTAGAGATGGTAGAGAGAGGTAAGAAAAGGGTCCTAACTACTGAGGAATGCACCAGCATGTCTCATATAATCAGAGGAATGAAAAAAAAATAAGACAAAATTGTCTCTTGAGTTTGATACAAAAAATTGAAAATTATCCCATAAGCAATAAAAGGTGAACAGAAAGTGGTTCTCTGTAGTCCAGCATTAAGATCTTTACATAAAAATGCTCCTGTAAGTGGGAATTCTTGCTTTTCTCCCAATCTATATATTTACCGTTAACAAAAAAAATTCTCTGGCCAGATCTTGGGCAGAAAAATTTGGGGTCTCACTGAACACAATTCTCCTTCAGACAACAAAAGGGAGAACAAATAAATTACAGGAACATACTTTATGCTTTTAATATTTTGACAAACTTGACTTCATTCCACTTGTGAAAATGGGCTCAGAAAAACAGCATGATGAAAATTTCTGTAAGGTATTGACCTCTTCACACCTGACTCTGATCACAATCAGTCTAGATCAATACTGATCATTTGGCACATGTCTAGTGATATATGATTTCTGCTGTCTGAAATTATAACAAGTCAGTTCCTGTGAATAAATATCTGCATTTCAACATATCTGTAAGCCATACAAGGAAAAGCTAGGCAGAGTCTTCATATGAAAGCACCTTGATAGGACTTGGTCTGATCTGTGGATTACCTGTTTTACAGACAAAAATGAAATCCACTCTATACTCCATCTTTGTACAGTATTTTCTGTGACCCTCCAGCATTGCATCTCCATGCTCTGGTACTTGAGATCTTTACAGTTCACCAAGACAGCTGGACCAAGTTCATTGATTCCAAAAGGTACAATGTACATTTAAAAATTATTTCAAACACTATCTCAGTTATTCCACTCTGTCCAGTCAATGTTGAGACAGTAAACATTCAAAACTGAAGAACCTCCTGGTTCCATTGTTGCAGTATTGCTGAAAGTCCTCTCCTATCCCCATCATCATGCCAGGAATACCAACCCCAACCTCTATTGTTGTTGACACAGTATTTTGGAAAACAAGCTGAAGTCTTTAAGATAGGATGGATGTTCACACTATTGGGTAACACAACTTCCAGGCTCCTGTGCTGCCCCTTTATGGGGTGAGGTCACCAGTTTTTTGCTAGACATAAAGAATTTTGTGGGTATCCTGAAATGTTTCCACACTTCTGCAGTGTGCTATGGGAATTCAGAGCAGTAATAGTGGAGCCAAGGACACAGGCAAAGATGGGAAGATGGAGTATGTTTCCAAGGTCAGACATAGTCAGCATCAGCCAAATGAGGAATAACAAGTTATATCTACTAATGGAAATGTTTAGGTTTCTTCAAGTTTCTTTTGCTTTGTTTAGGGCTTTTTTTTGTGTGTGTGTTATTTCCTTAACTCTTTCATCTCTCCTTCCAAAAGGCCATAAAAGCAGTTATATTTAAGTGTCAATTTTTGACCCATAAACATTTGCTTTAAAATAACAAATGGCATTCAGCTTGAATGACAGTGTAAATGCCTTTTGGTCTTAACTGCCCAGTCCTTTAGCTCACAGAAAATAATGTCTCTTCACTTGAACAGCAAAGAGGAACTTTTCAAAAGACCAGTCAGGAAAATATCACTAATGACTCATAATATTAAAACTCTTTTAAAGCCAAGGATATTTTCTGATGCATAATAAAGGGGGGGGTAGGGGGGTGGGGGGTGTATGCATTTCATGAAGCTCTATTTAGTGTCTGTGATTCCAACCCTTTGCTTTTTTTATAAGAATTTTTCATGAAATGATCATTGCTGTTAATGAGAATATCCCATGTCATCAGGTGGCTGTCACTGTCCCTTACTGAGATCTGCACAGCACTCAGTAACACCTAATGGCTTTTCATTTAAGTAATAAAGCTAAATGTGATAATGAGCAACATTTTCTTTTCAACAACCATTCTTCCCAGCATTAGAAAAGTGATTTCCTTCTTGTGCACTTTCAAGAGCCTCAGCTAACTTTAGGTGTGTATAATCAGGTGCAGCATCCAAGCAGCTCACTAGAAAGCCAAATCAATACAAGTAGATGTACAGCTCCAGAATAACTTATCCTACTATAGACAGGTCTAATGAATCACCTTTGGAAGGTGTCTTTCTGTTGTTTACAGAAGAAACCTAGCTGATAAGTTTAGAGAAGGCCAGAGTATTGTAGATGTCCCTTGTGTTTGTCCATTCCTTGGTTATTATAGCTAAGAGATGCTCCATCCAACACTGTCAAGTCAGCAAGCCATGACCAGTCCAATAACTAACCAATGGAGTCCTGCAGGGAGTTCAGCTCCTCAGCCACATCCATGAGGATGGGGGAGGAGAGCAGCAGACTGCCCAAAGCAGTGAAGTGGCTGTGATGCCAAAGCCTGCTTTGCCTGTGTCACTGGTGTCGGAGAGGGACTTGGAAAATGTGCTGCTCTCAGAAACAGTAGCTACAACCACCCTTGCAGCTTTTCTGATGGCAGTAAAAGCAACAAGCGTAGTTCTCCAAAACTCTTTCCATTATGGCTCTTCTCTTTTTCTGCTTTTCATGACAGGACCTCTGGCTCTGCACCCCAAGCCCTTAAGCCACAGACCCAGTAAAGACCAAGGGAGCAGCCCTAACAGAGGGCAAGCAAAAGCCAAACACCAGAGATATTTTAAAGGAACTTGTAATGAAGAGGTCTCTCAAAATCAGCAACAAAATGTGGAGACTATTTAGAACAGATATTTGCAAATTTATGCAGTACACAGTAGAAAAATCTGTCAGCAGTCTTCAGATACTAGGAGGTGGTTGTTGAAATGAAGATACAATGAAAAGGAAAGAAATAAACCAAAGAAAAAGGTTGTCCAATTTGTGATTTCACAAAGTGGACAGCTTTTCATTACCCAGTGTTTTCATGGCTGTGAATCACGCTATTAAGAAACAACTGTGGGATGAGTCACACAATGGAAATCTCACTGTAACTCATTTCTTGAGACTGCACTACAAACATACAGAGGAAATGTATCCCTGCCTGAACCACAGCACCACTGCCAGCCATGCCCTTGATGCAGAAAAGCTCACTAATCATTATTAATTCTGAATTACTTATCTCTCAGTCCTGTTTCTGAAGATACCTCCCTTCGTTTTCAGCTAAATGAACACTTAGATATTTTCCTGAACTAGAATATATTCTTTAAATGAAATTCCTGAGTTTATATACTTATGTATTAGTACAGCAGAAAACACACAAAAAAATTAATATGAAGACCTGAATTATGAACATTGAAAAATGTAAACTCCCTATTAAGTATGGATGTGAATTTAAAAGTGCCATATTGTTTAATTTAAAGGCTATATATTTGCTAACGTAAAATTCATCCACTTAAGAATATAACATTAAGCACCAATAAAAAATGCAACAGTCTAGCAGAAAAGAAATAAATAATATTGTTGCAAATAACACAAAGATACACTAATCAAAACTAAGGAATAAAGATTTTAGTGCTAAAAGGCTAAAAATAATGAGCCTTAAAAAAAGGCTTCACCATTAAAATTCCACCAAATGGGGTGACACAAGAAGGGTTATGGAATGAAACTTTATCTCCTTTTGTGTCCCTCAAGACAGGTCCTTCCCTTCCACGTTATAGCCTTTCTGCAGTTTCTCTCCTTTCCTTGACCAACCTGTAAAGGCAGAAAAATTTCAAAATAGATGTTTCCAAAAGTCTGTTTGGATTAAAGTGCTATTTTTAAAAACCCTATTACAGAACAAATAAAAGTGAATCATATGCATAGGTAATGGTGCTATTAACATTTAAAGTCTACCTGATAATACAATGCCATGTAAGCCTCAAAAGAAAATACCATCTTGCAAAACTGGATTAGAGATGGATATGACTGTGATTTCTCTCATACCATTAACAGCTTGCTGTATTATCTCTTCCTGACAGAAAGAAAGTAAATATTTGAGGATTTCATGAGCACTATGTTAAAATTTTGAGATAGCAACTTTGACCACAACTTGTGACATATCCCTATTACAATAGTTTTCTCATGTAATATGAGCACAAACTAATTGGTTAATACATCAATTGAATATATTGATGTCTTGAATCCAGGACAGTGTTACAGAAGAAATTTTAAGGAATAATAAATCTCTCCTATGAACACTCAGGAGGTTTTTGCTTGTTAGTTTATTTCAAGAGTAATTATAAAAGAAGGAAAACCTACCACATTTCTTACTAGCATAATTTAACAGTAGAATTCTTTCTTCATACTAATTAAAGATCACCTTTCTTTTCAGAAAAGATTTTGCTGAGGAAGACAGAGAGGGCGTTGAGTTACATATGATTAGGAACATCAAATATTTTGTTTACATGACACTCAAAAATGCTTTGTCCTTTCATGAAAACAAACTTTCTTGTGATTGATGCAAAATCCGTTTTTTATATGTGAACATATAAGCCTTGTATGCAAGGCAATTTATATGTCATAATTCTGTGTGCTTAGACCTCAATTAATAACAGTGGGGGTTTGTTTGTTTGTTTGTAAGACAAGCTTAAAAATGCATAAACCAGTTTCAATTTAATGAAAACAGTCCTTTTTACAAGCAGTTTTTTTGACAAAAACTTCTTAAAAATAATGAGAAATTCCATTTTAGGTCAACTGACAAAAGTGATTCAAACCAAGAGCTTTTGTCTGTGTCCTAAAATGTTGCTGCTTTTCTCCTTTTAACAAAATATTCTTTTGAAATAAGAGAGAAGTCAAAACACTGCATTTAGAAAACATCAAAACATTTTACCGTCTCTGAAATACAGTTTTATTCTGAAATGACCAATAATGCCTGTGTTATATACAGAGGGATAGACTGGAAAACAGTTGGAGGTGGTGCTTCAATACATTATGCATTTATGCATTTGTTGACTTAGCTATAACAAATGCATAAATTAAAATCACAATAGAAGTCCACCAAGCAGCTTAACACAGGGCTTCAGAAAGTGAAATAAATCCCTTCCATTCCTTTCCCACCTCTGTTTTTGCTGAGCTTAACCATAGCTTAATATTGGTGCGTGCACTCCATTAGAAAAGAGGGGAGAAATCATAGTAATTGTCATAGAATAATAGAGTATGCTGAGTTGGAAGGGACCCACAGAGATCATCAAAGTTCAGCTTCTGGCCCTGCACAGGACGGCCCCAAGAATCACACCATGTACCCAAGAACATTGTCTAAATGCTTCTTGAACTCCGTCAGGATTGGTTCCAGCACCCAAATACCCTCTGGGTGAAGAACCTTTTCATAATATCCAACTCAAACCTTCCTTGATACAACTTCAGGCCATTCCCTCGGGTCCTGTCACTGGTCACCACAGAGAAGAGATCATGCCTGCCCCTCCTTTTCCCCTCAGGAGGAAGTTGTAATGGCAATGAGGACTCCCCTCAGTCTCCTCCAGGCTGAACACACCCAAAGCCCTCAGCCTCTCCTCACACAGCTTCCCCTCAAGGCCCTTCACCATCCTTGTTGCCCTCCTTTGGACAATCTCTAAGAGCTTAACATCTTTCTTATACAGCAGTGCCCAAAACTGCCCACAATATTGCAGGTGAGGCCACCCCAGTGCAGAGCACAGCAGGACAATCCCTTCCCTTGACCAGCTGTGCCTGATGCCCCCAGGACAGGGTTGGCTCTCCCGGCTGCCAGGGCACTGCTCACTCATGTTCAACTTGCCATCCACCAGGACCTCCAGGTCCCTTTTCATGGCACTGCTTTACAGCATCTCATTCCCCAGTTTGTATTCCCCATTTCTTTACTGGAGTGCACTGAAGGGGCTTCTGGTAACTCCCAGGAAGTTTTTGTCAAAATTCTGTCAGTAAACTCAAGGGATTTTATCCCTAGAAATACAAGTTACATCTTTTTTGCTGCAGCTGAAAACCACTGATAGAAGTAACATTTTTAGGGCGCAGATTAAAATAAGACAAAGTGACTTTCCTGAGTGTAGTAGGCAACAGGCAGACTTCTCTCTTCAGGTGCTTTTAATTGATGCCAGTTACTGGCCTGAACACCTTTGCTCAATATGCTGGATATGTTGTGAATTCTGTCACCACTGGTTTGGCTCTATCATGTATCACTTCACCAAAGCACAGAGCATCAATGGAGTTCAGAAGGCTGCCTGAGTCAGACACGGGGCAGCAGCAGGAAAGGTTCAAGGCTTAATATACAGTTTCATTAGATACTGCAAGAAACGCATTTGGAAAATATCTTGTACTGAGTTGATGAATTGAGGTAAAGAGGAATCAATAGAAATCTTCTGAAACAAATTTTGGACTCAATATAAACTGCATAATAATATCAGTGCTCATTCAAGAGGCTGAAAAATAAAAGTGTGGTAACTGAAGAAATAAGAACTGGATGACAAGGCTCGGCCAGGTCACAACACTTTAAAGAGGGACAGTAAAACCTCCATAAAACACTTGAACTGGGTGAGGATTTCACCCCTGTATCCTCAGGGGTTTTTCAATGGTATTCCAGTCATTCACTTTGGCATGAACTACTATTAATTTTCTTTTCTTCATGAATAAAAGACTTTACTTCAAAAGAGTTAAGCCAAAATTTTGCTATTTTAAATGTCCTCTTTTTCATACTTCCTTGTCATTTGTGTATTTGTTTATTTAGGATCTCTTGTCAGATTTGAATTTCCAGTGCTGATGCCTCATTAGGCTGTAAGAACTTCAAGGAGAAAAAAACCAATTGCAAGATAAAAAAAAAAAGAAAAAAAAAAACAACACATTTTTTGACTCATATTTATGACTGAAAACTGTAATAATATATCCTGGAGAGAGGAAAGAATAGGTTTTTCTACTGCTGGCTATGTAGTAAAAGTCAGTGCTTCTTTAGGAGAAAAGCATACAAGAATTTTCTCTGTATTACTTCTCTAGATCATTATTCCTATAGAACTTCTTAATGATAGTATAATATAAAGCAAAATTTTTAAACTCCACCTAAGGTGTTCTCACCTGCTGGGTTCCATTTAAGAACCCTAGAATAACTCTTGATAGGTAACACCAAGTATTTGCTCCCTGACAGTTTTACCTTTCCTTTTGCTAGTGCTCATGCTTTAATAATTTCCAGGGATGAAATTTCACTACCCAATACCACTTTGTTTGTAATCTGAGAACCTCAAGAACATCCCCACTACAAAAATGATCAGACCTCTTCATTTTTTCCTTCAAACGAGGCTTTAAGCTGCTGTGAAACATTTCCCTTCCCAAGGGTCAGTAAACATTCTGACACAAGCACATAAGTAACAAAATCAAACCTTTTAAAATGTAAGTTTTCTAAAAAGAAAATATCACATTTGCCTGACAATAAACAAAAGCCTTTGTTTGTCAGGGACAGGAAGAAGGATTTTGTGGTATCTATTAACATATTCAGATTTAAAATGAATATTTAGCACTTTTATTGCACCTGAAATGTGAAACTCAAAAAAAAAGTACATAAATTCATGACTGAAGCTGAAGCTATGAATTTTTAATGTATGTTACAAAAATTATTTACTTTGATATCTTCTTTTCCTTCAGGTGATGGATTACCAGCTTCATTCTGACAATAGAGGAAGCTCAAACACAGCAGCATTGGAAGTTTTCCTTTCCTGCCCAGACTTTATTAATCTCAGAACAGGCAGAGCTACTTTTCACGTCCATATGGACCAAAAGCCTTCACATTACATAAAAACAATGATTATTAACATTTAGGAGGTTCAGAATGTGTTTCAGATTTCTTTGCTCAAAGATACAATAGCCAAGACAAGAGCTGGGAAAAGTAAGAGAAAATAAGCAGGATATATAAGGATATAACAAAAGAGAAAGGCAAAGATTCTTTATTGAGTTTTAGGATGCTCTCTTAAGCTTATCAACTTCAAGTATAATTAAAAATACAACTTGTCCTATAAAGGTCATGTAGGGGAATGACAGAAAAAGAAGATGTGCTTTTTAACTTCAAGCTAACCTTTACTATGGAAGTTCAGATTTGCTGCTTTACTGCTGAAGGGTCTCTATTAGTTGTCAAGATCTTTAGCAAATTCTTGCAAGCAACGATTCCCACTGATATAAAACCGTCAGCAAAATTTTACTACCCACATTTCCCACCAAATGTTCAAAAAGTTATATTTATCTAAAATTATCCTTCACATAGCTGAATGATATGTCTTAATGCTTTACTACTTTACTGCAGCAAATATAAAATAAGTGAAGGGAATTGACACTATTCATTGAGTAATTTTTAAGAGGGTGTGTTAGGAAGGGTTTTACTGTGCATAATATGCATCAAACTGCATAGGTTTGAATTTGTATCTTCTTTCTGCTTAACCACCAGATCAGAAAATGACAAAATAGATTTTTTTTTCTTATAAGACAATAAACAAAATATTTCTGTTTAAAAAATGTGTTCCAGACATTATTTTTAAATCACAAGGAATTAGCTCTTTCTCAAATGTATATGGTCAAACAAATTAACAATAATTACTTATGAGAGGGCTACAGAAAAACCAAAATAATAAAGTTATAGATGTTGGAAGCAAAGCTTTTGTTGGGAGTACATTGTATTCCTACCCCTCATCTCTTTAATTACCTCCCTTGGTGCTATGCCTTGATTAAATTACTTTATTATCTCTCATGAAAATTTAAATTCAACTTTCCCCTCCCCTCTTTCTGAACTTGTAAAAATATTATTTTTCTAAAAGAACATTTTCTGTAAAAAAATGTTTCTAAACCAATTAATTTTAAACAACAGGCTTGATTTAGCAAATGTTAAAACTGTGTGTTTTATTATTTTTCCACTATAACAGTCTTAAAAAAAAAAGACCCAGGTCAAGATTTTCAGCTTTAATTTAATGACACAACTAGATGAAAAAGCTGATATCAGAATATTGTCCTGCATCTCTAGTGTTGCACATAGTGCTGATAATTCCTAGTAGGTTGTTCCTCTTGAAACTATTTTAATGCTTTGAGATGTTCTGTTGAAAATCTCTGACTAAGTGCAGTACATCATTTTGAACATGGTATGGGATGAACTTGGCAAGCGTGCAAGTACAGACACACAATGCAGATCAGGGACCCCCCTCTCCCCCAGGACACATAACAAGCACAAGATTCATGCAGATCATAGGGCCTTATTTCTAATAAGTACAAATAGACACTCAAATTGTCTGATTCAATCCAAACCCTATGAAACGCTGTTCATGTAAGTGCTGAGTAGCCAGGAGCAAGTCCTGTGGTAAGGAAAAGCCTTAAGTACCAGAATCTGCTTCATGTCACTTCTGCAGAAGAAAACTGTTAACTCCAGACTTAACTGTCACAGCCCAAATTAGATCACAGAATATCATACAATGTTCCAAGTTGGAAGTGACCCAAAAGGATCTTTGCGTCCAGCCCTTAAGTGAATGGTCCATACAGGGATTGAACTCCCAGCCTTGGTGTTATTAGCACCAGGCTCTGACCAACAGAGCTGATCTCAGGGTCTTGTGTACAAAGGTACGCACTATTAGAAGGGTGAGAGTATTTCGTTGTGCTGCTGCTCACACCCAAACGGATATAATTCAACTTAACCTACAGTGAGGGTGTGATCTATGCTCATCACAAAAGTGATGACTACCAAGTACCACACAAACAAAACAAACAGAAATAAAGAATATATATTCTTATCCAGTCTGGAGAGATTAAAGCATTGCATTATCAATAGCAATAAAACCGCTGATGAGAAATTATTTTCTTTCCTGTCAGATGAGGTTTCATTTCTTACTCATTACTGTGAGAAACATCACATCCACAAAAAACCCAAAAAACAACAAAACAAAAAAACCACAGACGATCTCCTGAGCTCACTCTAACAACAGGTACAGCTCACAGTAAGACAATTCTGATTTCTCAAATCAGGATAAAAATAAAAGAAGGTATTTTTTTTTGAAAGGGAGTTATTTAGTCTGTGCATCACCTATATGTGCACATGATGTCTGCAATGTCTTTAGTTACACACACCTTTCTGGACTGCAAGGAGAGGAAAGAATTAAAGGTCTGCCTGAGAAAGTTCATATTTTTGCACTTGACTCTAAAGAGCAACATTTGAAATGGAGGAATTCACACTGTCAGGAACAGCATCATGTAACAAATTAGTGTGAATTGCATCCCCAGGGAATACAAATCAACACCATCACCTACTAATTCTTTCCCCACCCCACCTCCATACTAATTTGAGATTCTTTTATGGCTAAACAACTCAGAGTAATTTCAGGGTAGTGAGACATGAGTCCAGATTGAACACCATCATGTTACAAACACAAACAACAAGCACAAGCCTAACAAATTAAAAAACACAGAGAGAAAAAAAATGGCACTGTAGGGATCTAGTGGTTTAAAGAGTAAACTGAAGAAAAAGCCACTTCCTGCTAGAATGGGACTCATTCTTCAACACTATCTGCTAATATTTCAGCTACAGATGAGATTATTAAAAAGCTGCCTGGCTGATATCCCTGCTAGCATAGCATCTGAAACATGGGCAAACATGTCAGCCACACCACATTCTCACAGCCACCACTGAAAAATACCCTAGCACTGTTAGAACACTTTCTGAAAAGAAAATGGCTACAAATAGGATGAAAATATGTCCTTGATAAGTGGAAATATAATGGACCTATATGGTGCAGAAGGCGTAGACTGTTTTTTCTCATTGAGTTTATGGGACAGTTATTCACTCAAATTCTCTAAAGTGTGTATTCTAGTGAAGAGCAGCATCTTATTAACGTTTCTAAGTGATTTTGCAAATGTTAAGTAACATCTACTGTACTTTGGAGACTTGTGAGTCATATCCCGCCTCCAACAATCCTTGCTTTCTGTTATAATTAGGAAATACTATTTGTTTTCATGCTACTGCCTAGAGACCCTATTCCTTGGCACAAGGCACCAAAGGAATATGCAGGTGACGGACCTTTTAGTGTAAGCTCAGTAAAAGTACTCTAAAAATAGAAATAGCAATATCTCTGTCTACCACTTCTCAGATGCAACATAAATAGCATAGGAGTCTCTGAATATATTAATGATTTTATAAGCGTACTCAGTTCTGAAGATGTTGAGCACTTCAGTGCAGGAAGAACTCCGCAGCATATGGCAGTCCTGTGAAAATCCTGTTTATAGTGACCACAAGCCTCTCTGTACTGAGAAAAAATGCTGGTCTGGGATTGAAAAAGCAGTCCAAACCCATAAACTACAGCTGTGCTCTACATGATTCGTTTCACCCGCGTCATTTGCTGTCCCTGTCCCCTAATTCCCCACTAAAGACGGGAGGAATCTCTGTCAGGCACTGAACTTTAGGACACTAAAAGTTGTTAGGAACTTAGACCTTCTGCCAGGAAGGTGGGAGAGGCAGGGCAGACAGTGGAGTAGGAGAGGGTGCACAGAATTATCTGAATGGACAGACAATTTAAGCAGAGAATATCCAATTCTTTGGTGACAACACATTCTGTGCTGCTTCTTTCAAAGCCTCTTCCACTGTGCACAACCTTCTCTTTTAAAGGTACAAACAATGCTGTCACTGTGCTGTTTAAGTAACCGTGGTTTTTGCAAAACACCCCCACAGGACAACCTTTGAGTCCCTCTGAGCAATGGGAAGTTGGAACTCAGCAAGGAGCTGACAGCCTTCCACAGGCAACACCGGGGATGCTACAGCAGAGCAGGGAGAGAGCCATGGCAACAAGGCATCTTAATTGGAGCACGTAACTACTTGTAATAGGCAACCTTAATTATAACACAGGTGACACATTAAAGACTAAAGTCTCTGACCTCACTATTTGTTTATGTCTACTGCTTTAGAGTTTTCCGGAAAAAATTCCAAATCCTCTTGGATTCTTCAGATTTACGAAGTTAAAAATGAGGAAGGGAAAACCAGAATACAACAATAAACGTAATAAATAAAAACAAAACAAAACAAAACCTAGAGACCAATGCTCTGGGTAAATAAAATGTTCTTATTGTTGATTTCTAACAAGCTCCAAGTTTTATTTAAGTGAACAAGATCAACACATCCCCAACTCTACCTCAGTATTTTATAACTCTACACTATACCCAAAGACTGAGCAGGTGCTAATGTTATGTAAATGTCATTTTTCTCTAAACTCCTGACAACAAGTTTTCTAAAAAAGCATTTAAAGGCATTCTGAGACTCTGCATAAACACTCCTTATCTACTGACTTCATAGTCATTATGTAGAAACGTGGTTTGAAGTTAACCAGGAAGTTATCTGTCCATCAGCCAAAACTGACAGTGTTATATTTGCATAAGAATATCCTCACACTTGTAGGAAAATAAATGACAGACAGAATTTAGAGTTCTTTATGGACAAAGATGTAATTCACAAAGGGACCTAAAAAGTGCACATGTTAATTAGCCAGAGAATTTACTTTTTTTCCATTTTTTGTAATCCTACAGTCACAACACAATGGTGACTTGCAACCTTAGAAGCAATGGGAGGTATAAATACACCTGGAGCTCATATCAATTTTAATAAAATAATTTTCTGTGGAAATTACATACTGAACAAATAAAGATAAGAATTAATGGGTTCTTTCTAATATTGCAATAACCATTTTCTGAACATTCTGTTTCCTCATAAAGCGTGTTAATAAAAGAGAACAAAACCTCCTTGTTGTGAACGATTCTGAAGGAAACTGAAAACTTTTTAGATGTAAGGGTACAATATTTCACCTGTGTAGATAATTTACAAATCTGTCGGACATACATTAGGTTCATTTTCAATGGAACACTTTCTTTGTAAGATTTCATCTCCTCCTGCTACTTATCCCTTTGACATTTATTCTCTTACTATAATGGGATTTAGTAGCAAAAGTGGGTTAAATTCTTATAAAATAAAATCCCATTTCATGGAAATTTTCCTGGTAATTACAGCAAGAATAAGGAGAAATACAGAAAATACATTGTATGTGGCACACAAAGAAAACTGTGTCTGACTGGAACATTATACAACCTCAACAGCTCTAATGTCATTCAGAGACCGAAGAATTGAGGTGACCAAGAGAATAAACAAGCTGTGAACTCTCACAGCCTAATGCAAAAATAATAATAATAAAAAAACCCTTAATTTGGTTCTTTTATTTCAACTGAATTTATAAGAATAGTGACATTTAAAAGTCACACTGTGAAGAAATAAATGCCATTCTATGAACTACTGTTAGTTTACCTTGTATCATGTTCTTGTATCTGACAAAGAAAATGAATCATATTAGACATGTTTATGTTCTGTTTGGTTTTCTCTAATGTTGTGCTGGATGGCAAAGAATTCAGGGATATTGATTTGTTTTAAAACAAACTGTTTCAATTTAAAATTAAGAAAAAAAAAACAACAAAAAACCCCAAACAAACAAAAACAAGCACGGAACATTTCTTCCACCTTGCTTTTTTCAAAAAGTTTGAGCTGTCCAAAGCACATACTGTCAGCCACATGTTGACGTGTTATTATGATTGCCTCCAGTTTTATTAGTAAAAAAAGTATATCATGAATTTCCAGAAACACAATTGTCTGGGGAATAATATCACAGTGAATGAAAAGAAGCCAACTTACTCTTTAGCACTATAACTAACAGTGGCAGGTCGTATCTTACCTCCACGCCATTAAAAATAATACCTTCAAACACCTGGCATTGTGCTTAGCTGGATATTTTGTGTAAACTGTGCATAATCAAAACCTCTAGAATTTGTCTATTTTGTGTTCTACAGACTTAAATACCAAACAACTGACTGTGTCTGCAGTTTCAGAAGAGTGTCAGCACATCGCCATTCATGGCACAACTTAAGAGTGAAAAAATTAATTGATGGAAGATAAGATGTAATGCACGCAGAATGAAACTACCTTAGGAAAAGCAATATATGTCTTTTTTTAAGCAAACAACTAAGTTAAGCAGAAGGCTAAAAGGGGAACAATGCCAGAATGATGGACTTGAACACTATATTATAATCAAAGGAAAATATTTGTATTCCTCCAAGAAAAACAAACCGAAGAGATCTAGATAAACACCCAAACTTTAAGATGCTTTTTGAGTTCAACTTTTACATCACCTTAAGTCCCCTGTCATGAATTTATTGCTTATTTATTGTTAACTGAGGGAAAAATAATCTTCTGGTATCAAACTTCAAGGCAAAATGGCTATAATGTCTGTCTCATCAGTCTGGACATAGATTAGACAGATTGACTATCCAAGTACATATGGGACAGAAAGCCCACCAAAATGTCCATTAAAAGCATCTCAGATGCTTTGTCATTTGCATCTGTTG
This sequence comes from Sakesphorus luctuosus, assembly GCA_013396695.1. Lineage (NCBI taxonomy): Eukaryota > Metazoa > Chordata > Aves > Passeriformes > Thamnophilidae > Sakesphorus > Sakesphorus luctuosus. The sequence continues at coordinate 1,035,445 of VWZD01008010.1, read as the reverse complement.
TTTTGCAGGGGACTTCTGTTCTATAAACTAACTTTAATTCTTAAAAAGATACTAATTTTTTTTAAGTTAATGAATTCAAGAAACTCCCTTGTCCAAGTTTTCACAGCTGAACTGACAGCAAAGCCAACTTATCAAAATAGGAGAAAAAGAAACAGTAGATTATATAAGCTCCTAAGTATCACTTAGTCTGAGTGTTTCAAATACAGCTGGTTCTTTTGCTACCGCAGTTCTGGCATCTTTATAAGTCATTATTAACAATGTGCATTTAGTATTAGTAGAATTTCAGCTTCCAAAGAAACACAAACAGCCATTCCGCATAGAAATCCTGGTTTACAAGACACTTTGGAGCTATGTGAGACCAGATCATAAAAATTACTAATGAGAAACCACGCTCAATTTAGTGTTTTTACAATTAGCAATTTAAATATATCACAGTTGGTCATATTCTACACTGTAAGAGAACAGTATATAGTTTAACCTAAGAACAGTAGCAAAGGGCAACTCAGTCCTCACAGGACAAACGTTTTATCAGTAGAATCTGCACTTTGGACATCGTGTCTACTGCAGTAAACATGGGTATAGGGACTTTTCCCACATGGAATACTGTGAAAATCCAGCTTCTAAAAAAACCAAAGGGTGCTAGGCAATAAACTTAATTCCTTCTGCTCAGTTCTCAGCCCAGACAGCAAACAATTTGACATGGTATCTCACCAGCATCATGCAAGCAAAACAGAAACAAATTTTCAAGGGGGTCACAAAAGAGGACACCAAACCAAACATGCATCTTAGTACACACAGCAGGGTTGTTGCTCTGAAAAGTCAAAACAAATTCCTGGACAGACAAGGAACTGGCTTCTGCAGAGGTGATTAGTTGTTACAGAGCATGGCAGAGACTTTGAGCCAGTCCATTGCAGCAGAAAGGGAGAGTAAAACCTTTTGGCTCTTTAGCCCAAGAGAAACAGTACAGTTGGGTTTCCTTTGCTTTACTTTGTTATCAGAAGAAAATGGGAGCTGTGTGGTTTCTACACCCTAAAAGATGGCCAAAAATTCTCTCCAAGGTAGACAGTAACAGCAGAGCAGAAATGAACCCACCTGAAAGGTCTGTGTTGAGAAGACTCATAAAATAAATCCCGAGGGCCCCTATAAACTCAGATGTGACAACTGTGTTGCTGCTCTCACGATTTAAATTAATGGTTGTGAGGAGTCTAACTATTAAAATAAGAAGCTTATTTAAAATGTTAAAATATTTAGGAATTAAATCTAAAGTACCTCTTTGTGCACTGGTGTACATAAATGCTCCTCAAAGACCATAGACTGTAAAAATGCTATTATTCAACCAAGAAAAAACAACTTTCTTTTTGGACCTTTAAAATAAAAGACAGCCAATATGCTGGTGTGCCAGTGTCATGACAAAGCAGATCCATCATTCAAGCTCAGAGCTGACTTCAAAGTCAAGCCTGCTCTGAGCCTGGGATTGGACCACAAGAGCACCACTAAAACAGCATAATCACATAATAGATAATTGATATTTTAGTGGTCCAATTCTGGTAGACTACAGAGAAGATGAACATTGCTTCAGTCATAAACAATTTACTATGAAATTGGGTGTTCTATTCTGCTTCAACCCGCAGCAACAACTTCTGCTAAATGTCAGTTAGTGTTATATGAATCTGTCAGAAGGAAGGAAGGAACAGAACTGATTGAATAGACATCCTCACAGGAAATTACTATACATAAAACTTCCTTATGAATTACTATGCATGGGCCTGAGTTTGGGGTTTTGGGGGGTGGCAAGGCAGGGGGAAAGCAGCACTTTAGGATTTCATACCACTCCTGCAACATTTTTGGTAGTACAGTACAACATTTTAAGTAATTTCAAATAAAACATGATACTTCCTAAATTTCTTAATGACCTCAAATGGTTGCAGTACAATGAGTTTTCAGTGAAGAAAGTTGAAACATGTCAGCCGTGTCAGTCAAATGGCTCCTCCACATGAGAAGAGGCTAAATAGACTGCAGCTTTTCAGCTGGAAAAAGATGTGACTGAGGGGATGTAGAATAACCACTTTAAAAATTCAAACAGCCTGGAAAAGGTGAATAGGAAATGATTATTCACAATTCAAGAACCAGACAGAGCCAAATGATGTTATCAGCCTGTAGTTTAAAGAAAAAAAAGCACTTCACACAAAGCACATTAAAGTAGTAACTCACCTCCAAAGAATGAGTAGAAATCAAAAGATCTGCTTCCAAGACAGGAAGAAGCACATTCACAAAGGTTACCTCCACTTCTCATACAGATCCTGGCTCCAGGAGTTTTGAAATTGCAAAACAGCAGGTGCTGAGAGTGCTCCTCTTCCCATGCCCACGGCCTGTGCTGCCAACTACGTATTGCTGGCTGCTTTTACACAGCCTCAAGGTGGGCCACTGCTCTGACTCAGGGTAGCAGATGCTAAATTTATAGTTAAGGTGTCCACCTCCCTTTGCAAGGATACCTGTGTGCTGGGCTGGGCAGGAGAGTGGAAAGCAGTCAGAGGGAGCACCTTCAGCTGAATTATTTACAGGAGTAAAGAACAGACAGTAATTTTACAGACATATTTTTCTTCAGACTGTGAGACAATCATAGAATTGTTTAGGTTGGAAAAGACCTTTAAGACCATTGAGTCCAACCATTAACCCAGCACTGCCAATTCCTCTGCTAAACCATGTGCTTAAGTGCCACATCTTAAGCACAGAACTGGTACTGTCTTCACTTCCCTGGGCAGCCTCTTCCAATACTTGAGAACCCTTTTGATGAATAGATTTTTCCTAATATCTAATCTAGGACTCCCCTGGTGCAACCTGAGGCCATTTCCTGCCTTTCTGTCACTTTTTACCTGATTACTTCATCCAACTGGCACTGGCCCATTGATCCAGCCTGTTCAGATTCCTCTGCAGAGCTTTCTGCCCTCCAGCAGATCAACACTCCCACACAACTTGTTGCCATACGTGAACTGACTGAGGATGCACTTAATTCCTTTGTCCAGGTCACTGATAAAGAGATTAAAAACAGTGCTGCCCCCAGTACTGAGCCCTGGGGAACGCAGGACTGGTCACCAACTGGATGCCACTCCATTCACCACCACTATTTAGGCTTGGCCATACAGACAGTTTTTTAACCAGAAAAAGTCACCAGTTCAAGCCATGAGCAGCCAGTTTCTCCACAAGAATGTCGTGAGAAACAGCGTCAAAGGCTGTAATAAAGTCCATGTACACAACATCCACAGCCTTTCCGCCATCAGCTAAGCCAGTCACTGTGTCATGGAAGGAGATCAGATTGGTCAAGCAGGACCAGGCTTTCTAAACCCATGTTGGCTGAGTCCAATCCCCTGCTTGTCCTGTAGTAGCTGTAAGGAAACTTCTGCTGCTTTAAATAAACTCATTATGAGGGCGAAGAGAGGATCACCCTTTCCAAGCCTCTGAATCAGATTCCCTCTGTGACTACTCCCATGTGCAAGGGAAATAGAGCAAGGACACCCAGCACCAGCTCACCACTCAGCGCTGAGCCTGGGGAAAACACGGCACCGATCAACAGATGGCATCCCTCATTTGCATCTCGTCAGCATTCATGGCCACAATTTTCAATGATTAAACTATCAGAAAGATGTAACAAGCTCTCTAATTGGGAAAGAGGAAGGGGGAAAGAAATGATCACACTTAGCCTCCTTGTTCTTGACAGCCTGAATGACATGCTTACATGATAGTTATTTAACAGGATCGTTACTTCCAGGATATGGCTGCTGTCAGCTAAAAGCTTGGGGCTGGATCCAAGAATGCCCAGTGAATACAGAGCACTGCAAAAAGAGAAGACAGACCCCACATTCTGCAGGCACAGCCCTGCTGCAACCTCACTCCAGCAATGTGGCAGTCCACGATGCTCAGCAGCCGCATTCCACAGCCATCATGCTTCTCTATGCTTGGAAATTTTGCATCTGTTCGGGACATTTTTGATGTGCCATTCCTGCCCCAGCTAAATCCAGGTCCTGGAACCAGTTGCTTGACTGTGTAATTCTGCCAGAGCCTGCTTAACACAGCCCAAGGAGTCTCCAGCCAGCATCATGGCCGTACCTGACTTCATGTGACTGCCTGTTGACACCCTTCCTCTCCTTTTCTCCAGCACCTCTTCTTTGCAAGAGGAACTCACGTGCTCAAATGCTATACCCTAGTCCTCCTACTCCTCCAGACCTTCTGTGTCCAGGATGATAACTGGATCAGTCTGTCCTTCCAAGGTGGTGTGCTCCAGATGAGCCCAGTCTTGCTGTGCCACTCAAGGCCGTGCAGTCCCTCAGCTGAGGTGTCACCAGTGCTGAGCAGCACAGAGGGGATGAGCACTTGTCCATAATTCCCAGCCCCAAACCTGCTGCTCTTGCAATGGCAGGTTTCAGTTTGTATCACACTGTGAGCAACAGATCCCTTCCCACTGACCTCTTCTGAAATCCAGGCACAAACTGAGACATGCAGTCCTACATACCCCAGTTTTCAGCTCTCTTGTGCTTTGATGTTTACCAAATTCAAACAAACAAACTTATGTTCAGGGATTGTGTCTAGGCTAAAAGTTATGTTTTGTCAATAGTTTTAGTCACGTCAGCACCTACTTACCTTTGTGCATTTTAACAAGGAGAAAAGGACTGAAATTCTTACTTCCTAAGTAATTCTTAATTTGATTAGCAAGGAGAAAGTTTTTCTCTTGTTTTTAAACATAAGCTTAAAGTAAAAGCATAAGTGTCATAAGAAAACCTCTGAAAGAAATAGGAAGACTCTTAAATATATCAGTCTTGGGGATATGTGAAGATGAGAAATATTAAATTTGAAGACTGAGGAGAATTTTTAATTAAATGTATTTGAAAAGCTCATTGGTAAGGATCTCTGGTATTATCAAAGAACATAAAACAATGTATCAGTGTACGTATGTATAGGAAATCATATACACACAATGCATATTTAATGCCCATATATATAATATTATACATCAGCTATTTTATATTTTTATGGATGGGATATAATAGTTGTTTCTAAAAAAAAATATTATAAACCTGTCATTTTTACATTTTTCCAACTATCACAGATGATGTTCAGATGTCTTTATGTCTGTTCATGACACAACTTCATCACCTTAGTGAAGCGCCCTCAGAAAATAAGCTTAGTTACTCCAGAGCCTCCTGATGAATGCAGAAGGGAAGGGCTATCATGATAGGTGTGGTAATTATCTCATTCTCAAGCAATATCACTTCAGTACTCCTAATTAACAGGCATTTAATTTTAGAAAAATGTCTCTCATTTCCATTTTGCCTTATTTTCCTCACTGTAAAATACACAGGATATAAAACAAATAATTGCAGAGTAAATTCTTTAACCTGTCATCTTAACTCACCTGACATGGTAACCACACTTAGATAATTTGTGTGATGTTATATTCTAAATGTGTATTTCTTCCCTAACAAACAACCACCTTGCATTATAATACAAACAAATTTAGTTTAATAAGTCTCATGCCATTCGTTAATCTGAGTAGTAAGAGATGGATTTGTCTTTTATTTTAATATAAACAAAGCATAAAATCATAACGTGCAGAGACTACATTCACGAGAAGTTTATCCCTGCAAAACAGTTACAGATGAGAGTAAAACTACACTGATATTTTGCAAGACCAAGTCTCATGTCGATCAACTTCTTAAACAGGAATGTTTACTTTGATCAGGAAAACATCTGAATCCACAACAGCAGATCTAGCACTTGTGCAGATTCAGGTTTGTGTGCTTGGTCGCTGGTACCACTCCACATCTTCAGCTGCGGAAAGAAGCAGCGGCCACTGGAGCAGCTTGTCCCTCCTGATATTCTAATGCTGTCTTTGTCAGGAGAACTAAATGTTTATTGCAAAAGAGGATATAAACTGCCTGCCCTCCCTGACGTTTATTGAACCAATACTCAACATTAAATTTCCTCTCTGGCATCCTAGAGTGAGATAAATAGGGATTAAAATGGCAGCAGAGCAGCAGAGGAACAGTGGATTTTTATTTATGCATTTATTCTCCCAGAGCTAAGAATAAAGACGTTCCCCAAAACAACATGCACAAAGAAAATTTAACATTCCCATCAAACTACAGGATTTCTGAAAGAAAAGGGATAAATCAGTCTCTGTCCTAAAAGGTAAACCTCATTTTATAATCCCTAATATGAGTTGCCTAGGACAGAATGTGAGCAATAAAGAGATGGTGTTGGTAGAAGCATCTTCAAAGAAATATAAAGAAGGAATTCAAAAGAAAAAATTATATTTATCTTAATGTTACAGAAGTTACCTCAACTCTGACAGGAACTTTTTTTTTTTCCTCCTGAATTATCAAGCCCATTTTTCTCAACTCCTGTCTCTGCATCAGGAACTTTTACTCACACCAACTCTCTCTGTTGGCAAAAACATGCCTGACCAGGACTGATGACCTCTTGAAATCCATGTGGATTTCTTTTCTCTACAGAAACCAAGTGGCCTCAGGAGTTTCTGTAAGACAAATACATCCTAGAACTGTATCTTCCTAACCCCTTGACCACATTTTCCTTTTTGCTACCATGCAATAATTAGATAGATTATACACACACACACACACACATCCCCTGCTCTCACTGGAGTTGTGTTGAGCTTAGCTATTTCCTGAAAATTCAGAATGTTATAAAATACTCATTAAAATGGATTTGAAGAGTAAGGAGAATCAACCAATGTTTGGAGGCAATATTCATTTAACAATAACACATACTGCACAATGGGGAAACATACATAACAAAAGCATTTGTTGAAATATATCATATATTCAGAGTCATTTACAGCAAGAACTAACTGAGCAACTAAAAGGCTGTTTCTTCATGATGAGTACCTGAATTCAAGACATGAATACTTTTAATCTATCTGCCACACATACTGAAATGAAAGATTAACTCTCTAGTTTTGCATCCCTGGGAAATAAGATTTTTTTTTCCGTTTATAACCTTGCCAAAACACACTTCTCTTTCAGGTTCTGACACAAATATGTCATGATATGTATTGTCTCTCCACTCAGCACGTTGACTGTCAGAAAATATGCAGCTGTGGGAAAAATAATGTGTTTTCAGAGTCACTGTTATCCTAAGAATCTTCAGACTATCAGGATAATTTGTAATTTTATAGAGTGTATCTTAGCCTTAAAACTTTAGAGGAAAAATAATATACAGGCAGTTACAATCTTCTCAGCCTTCTCAGTCACCTACAAACTACTCCATGAGTCTGCTCCTAGTGAGGCCAACCCATCCTGCTGCCATCCACACTGCAAACCCCACTGCCCTCTCTTTCTGTCCCTCTTGCCATGGCTCTTCAAGGTAGAGCACACCCGGCCTCGCTCCTGGCACATCCATGGTGATCATCAACTGCAGACACATTCAGAGCTGCAGGCCAGTGACCAGCTTGCTCACTCTGCCTCAGCCAGCACCTCAACACTCCCTGTCATCACCCAAACCTGAATAATGGGAATGGAAGACAGAGGACATATGTCTCCTGCTGTCCACACTTGAGAACCGACCCAGGATGGTCTAAGTCTGTCTGCCTGAATTACATCTCTGGTATATGCCCAGAGACCAGTCTGGGAAGTATCTGGAAGCGGAAAGCAGACACCTTTCTGTGGGGATGACAGTAAGTGCGTCCCTTAAGAAAAGCTGTTTGGAGTTCTACCTTAAAGAGGACAGAGCTACCTGGAGTGTGTGTGGTGGCTTGTGACCAGTGAGAGGCTGTGGTGTATGTAAGTTGAATTGGTTAACCAATTATGTGGAAGCATGTTGGATGTGAGAGTGCATAAAAGGTGTGGATATTACTGCGTGAGATCTAGATCTAATAGGACGTGAGATGATGTCATAGGAACTTCTAGGAACTATCTACTTCTACTATGAGCTACGAGAACTGTCTGTTAATCTATCTTGAATAAACTCTCGAAGTTGTGAGCCTTCTGATCAAGCCTTCTGATGTCTGCTGTGCCTGAGCTCTTCTGAGCATCAGTCCAAAGCCCTAGCTCGGTATAAGGGGCTCCCCCTATACCTTTCTGCTGGTGCAGTGGTGCTGTGTGCTGGCTGGGCTGGTGCTGGGCAGCAGCTGCAAGAACAGAGTGTTCTAAACGTTTTAGCTGAGAATGTCAAAGCTGCCCAAGCCACTCAAACACTTAGTTACAGATTTCACTTAAACATAAACATCCTAATTCCACTGGATGATTCCACTTCAATCTTCATTGTGTGAAAACATCATTGTCAATTGAATTCCAATTAAAAGAAAATAAAAGTATGTAATACATTATTCTGATTCAAGCTGCATTACTGGCCAGAATATGATTGGCTTCAAGTCAGATTTTCTAAAATTACTAAATATTTCTGAGTTGCTGATACAACTTAAACTAATAGGGGCCCCTGCTTACTTCAGCTGGTGGCTGTATAATACTCTTCCTTCAAATAATTTTAAAGAATTGCTGACACACACACAATAATTCTAATGCTCTATACTCTTTTATAGATTATGCTTATTTAAAAGGTATTTCATAACATCACAAACATTATACAGGTTCTTTTCTATGGATTCTGCCTTCCCCAGTGAAGAACAGTGGTCAATAATAACTCAGAACACTGCTACTGTAAACTCTCTTTGACTGTAAAACATTCATCCAGGACAAAGAAGTTGCCAAGTGCTCTTTTTAGTGAGCAATGCTTTTAATTCTCTACTAGTGAATAATGGAAAAAAATAGAGGGCAAAAGAAACACTGCAGAGATTTTGTTACTATTATTATGGTATTACTAGTTATTTAAAGATAAAATCTCATTTTAAAACTGCAGTTCTAAGAGTGGCTCATACACAAATAGCCATGAAGGGGCTCCTGTTGCTGCCACAGGCTGGTGAGCAGCCAGTGCCCTTCCCTGCCCACAGCCTTGGACAGGGAGATGCTCCCTGGCTTGGAATCAGCCTCCCTGCTGCAGTGACCCTCCATTCCACACAGAGCAGCATTTCTGTAGCTTCAAAACACAATCAGGTCACAACTTAGTTCAGCATCTTCGGTATAATGAGTTATTTTTCAGTAGTTTCGGTATATTCTGTACCTGAACTAAATCTTGTTAAAGCCAACAGAAAAGTCCATTCCATGGACATTAATGAGTTTGTTATCCCACGCTTTAAAATATTTGCAGATGTAGCCCATCAGAGCTCAAGCCAGATAATAACGTTTCTTGAGTGAAACTGAACCCTGATGAAAATTAAAGAAATAGCAATGTTTATATAGAAAAATGAGACTTGCTCAGATTTTGACACATTATATATTTTCAGTATGCTGTACTAATCAATAGCAGCTAATTAGGATAGAGGAAAGAGCCAAGTCTACCTAAGGAGAAACAGTCCTTGTGCTACCATTTATTTAAAAAAAAAATGAGTCTGGAAAAAAACAAATGCTTTGAGTTTTATAAATATTGAGATGGAATTGAAAAAGCACAGATATTATTTTCATTCCACATATGATGATGAATGAAGCTATTAAATATGTTTTTGTGTAAATATAAAAAGCTTTCCAATAGGCATTTCAACTTATTACTTGCAACATAAGCAAACATTTTCTATTTTCCACAACCCACAATAAACAGAATCCACATAACTTTTCTATATGACAATGGTGGTTACTTGGGCAAATGCCTATTTTATAAATGGTTTGCCAAAACATTTCTGTGGAAAAAAAATAAATAAAACAAATACCACAAGGAAACCAAACCACTGTCCATAAGCTAAAGACTAGGTCTCTGAGTTAGTCTACAAAAACTGGAAATATTTTCTTCCTAAAGAAAAGGAAGAAGACAAGTCAAACCAGTTTACTTCTGTGATTGCCAATATTTTTCACCAGAAAATGTTCAGAGTCAGAACTAGTCTCATATGAAATCAATGCAAAACAACTTAGTTCAACAACTTCAAACAACCAAAACTAAAACAAGCCCCACAATTACAAACATGGGATCAAATTCAAAATTACAACATGAAAATAAAGAGCTTTACATGCCTCTCTTACTCAGCAGAGTTAATAGGAGTGAGTCATTCTATTTTGAGATCAAATTCATATATTTAGAATCTTCATAAGGAGCAATAAGAGGAGGCCTAGATTGAAAAGGAGATAACCTCTTGAAAAGTGTGGTGCATGCGACAGGAATATGACAGCCAGTGCTCAAAGAGAAAAGTGTGAGCAGAGAGGGGAATCAGGCACATTTTCTGCAGTGTGTTAAAAATAGCCAGGTGGAACATGCCAGATTTTTAATATATACTTGCTCATCTGATGTGTGTTCCCTCACCAGTCACTGAAAACCACGCTCCTCTAGATATTTACAACAAAGTTGATTTTCTCCAGGACTTTTCTGTTATTAATAATCCCCACTCCCCCCCAAGAAACCCTAAACCAAAAGGAATACAAAATGAAGAGACAGGCAATCACAGCACTGCATTATGCTGCTCAGGCTCTCAGTGAAAAGTCCAGGAAATTTACTGGCTATCAAAACTGTTTTTCCAGACTTCTCCTACTCGTTTAAAAGCCTCATAATATTACTCGGGAACTCTTTTCAAAATGATCTTTAAAATTTCCCTTATTTCTTTATAGCATAACTTTTCCCCTTTATCTCCTGGTGTATAAATCCAGCTTTGTTTACATACATATACTGCATCTCTTCCTGACTGCCACGCTGAAGGCATTACCGTGCTGCACTTTAAAATTCAATCAAGGCAACCCATTTAGATCCACACTTGTGTTTTATATAATTGGAATTAAGCTATAGGAAAAAGCACTTCCCATACACACACTGTGCAATCATGCATCAGCCAAATACCTGCAGACACTACCTGGAAGCATAAACTAGTTTTAGGCATTTATTTTTAAGCCTTAATATTTGTGTGATATAAATCTCCACGTGTGAGTCAAATTTTCCTGCATGAGAGTTATTTTTGCAGATTTTAATAGAAACTATGTAAATATTGACCTCCCTAAAGTCTTTTCTAATAAACTCCTCTGACTTCAGCCTTCCTGTCATGTAAGACTTCAGCTTTCAGCTTGAGTTTATTTCTTCCCTAACCTATTAGGAACTCCTGTGACAATTAGAATTATCAAAAAAAAAAAATATTGGCCACAAGATTCACATACATTTTGCCACAGATAGGCCACGTGTGCATCACTTTCCAACATAATTGCATGTAAATGAAATTTCTGAAGATACAGTTTTACATGTGGCAATGGAATTGAAAAGGTATCCTACCTCTGTTAGGCCAAAATGATAATTTTCCACTGCTAGTGTAACTGCAGCAACAATTTAACAGTTTGCTAATTTTTAAAATCCCCATTATAGCACATACTTTCATTAAAATGCAGGAAATGAAAAGATTTCATTAGAAAAACTCTTACATACCCCAGTGGGAAGCTGCTGATTTATCACATTTGTTTATTCTTCAGAAATTAAATATCTAGTGCTGAAACCACAAAGGTGACTTGGAGACCTAAACACACCTTTAGCTGCTGAGGTCTCATGTCTAGTAAACTAATATTCATAAATCTCTGCCACCAAAAAACTCAAGAGACCTTCCTTGATTACAGAAGACGGAAATTTAAGCCTCTAGAGAAGCTCCCAGCTAAGGACCATATTTTTTCAGATTATTAGCCTTATTTTCTAGTACAGAGCAATTGTTTTGGCCTGTTTCCCACTGTACAAATACTGCAGCAATTTCACACTGCCAGCAGCAGGTATGCTCAAAGACAGGAGGAGAGAAGGGCTACTCAATGATCAGAGAAGAGCTCAAACAAGCACCAGTCACACAAATGCCTTGGGTGATGCCACCATAAGAATAAACAAGACCAGCAAGAAATGCAGGGGAAGGTAACAAAAAAAACCCAACAAAAAGGCAAAAAAACCACCCTCAAACCAAAAATGCAGCCCACCAAAAAGAGAATGGGAACTACTTAACCCAGCAGGGTCTCAGATCATCCAAAACAAAACAAACACTCTATTTTAGAATAGTGATGCAGTTGGTACCTACAGCACATTCCCAGTAAAGACTGGAGTATTATTTGAAGAAATTTCACACAGTTTGCCTTACAAGAACTTTGAATGTATTAATCCATGTTAATAGCTAATAGCAAACAGACACTATCTGGTTTTTAAGCAGTTGGTGATTACAGATGGCACGTTTCAAAATGCTGCTTGCAAAAGTTGGGAACAGATGCAAAGTGCTGCCAGTGCAGCATCAATTCTGCTGTCCAAATCGACAAATATTGAACTTTTTATCAACAGGATGCTTGTTTTCAAAAGTTACTGGTATCTAGCAGAGCATTACATAACTGACTAAATAAGTCTCAAAGTTTTCCGCTTCCACAAGATTGATATCAACTACATTATTCATTAATGTGCTTAAAGGCAAATAGTGAAGAAAATAAACTATACAGAAATCTAAAAGATATCTCTCTGTTTCACTAGTTTGCTCGAGTCATCTTAACTCCTGTGGAACAGCACAAGCATTAGAACAGGAGAAAAATCTCTCAATTTCAAAAACTCCTGCAGCAGAATGATTTGTGGAGAAACGTTCTGGGTGTCATTGAGGCAAGTGCAATATTTGAAACATTTATATCTGACAGCCTAACTTTCAAAGCCATCAATTTTGCATTATAACTGTAAGATTTCGAGTCTCTGATGGTGAAAAGATCAATATGAAGTTCCAAATTGTCACTACTTGCTTAAGCACACACATCTCCTTACACAGAAACCACTAATCTGATAACAGGAGCGCAATCCTTTCACCAGTTACTTCCCATTAAGCACAAAGCTCACAAGGCACAATTAGTGCAGCACAATGTTCAGGAAAAGAAATTATATTTATCATACTCTTTACTACCTGAATACAAGTAAAAAGTTGTAATCTTATAATTAGTGACTAATTGATGGGGTAATTCACGGTATTATGCAGTGGCATTTCAGAAACAGTACCTGCAATATTTTGCTTTGAGAGAATATTTTCCTACAATAAGCACTCCTAAAATAAACAAAGCAGGTAATGTGCAATACAATGCAAGATTTTGCTGTTGTTAGCCCAGAATCACCATGGCCAAAACTTGAGAGGCAGATAAAGAATTACTGCAGAATGTTAAGGAGAGATTTGAGCACACAAAAGTTGGTACAGTGGTAGCAACAGCTCATGGCAATTCATACGAAGCACAGACATTACAGCGTTGGGAAAGATTAAATAACAGTTCAGTTGCCAAAATACTGTTTTGCCTTTCCAACATTGAAAATTATCAGCACTGAGGTTCTTTGGAAACTTTTGGCTGAACTCTGGGTCTTTGTGGGAATTTCTGCTCATATAAATTATTGATTTTTACAGAGAAATTCAAGTTCTCATTTAAATTCCATTAGATAATAAAACATGAAAAATTTCCAAAGCATGGACAGGAGAGGGAAAACTACCTTGACTTAACTTATCATTCCTGGTTACAGCCCCTTTGGGAAGCTTTAACATAGACATGTAAACATGTCAAAGTGAGGTTTCTTCAAAATCTCTGTAGGTTTGGAAAACCATTCCCAAATATTAAATTCAACCTTCCTTCACTGCACAACCACAGCAAAACAATGTTGTTTCCCAGACTGCACTCACATGCAATTGCCATGATCTAAAGCAGGAAATCTCTCAGCATTGTGGGAAATTTCTATCCCCAATCCAGACTTCAGCCCTGATTTAATCTCTAATCCAACACATAAAATATGTCTGATTCTGAAAACCTCAGCTTTTCCAATATGAAGGTGTAACGTCTCAGAGTAACACATTGGGAATGTAGACAAAATCCATGCAGTTCTGATTCAACCAACCCTTCTACCAGTTGAAATCCCATGACTTTTAATTGAGAAGCACTTTCAGGTTTCAAGTTTACTAAATTATCCAAGTCTTGGCAGAACAACATTAGCTTGGGCTTTAGTACTATCTCTGGATTTGTAGTGTCAGAACTTGACCCCATATCTTAATCAGATAACACCAAATGCAGCAAATGAAAGTTCCGCACAAGAAAAGTCTGTAGGGATCAAAAGAAAATAAAAGTAGAGCAAATAGTCAAATGAGTCCTTTTTTTGTATTTTTTAACTTAAGGCAAAATTCCATGGCTTTTGTACTAAAAATAGCACTAGCACAAAAACATTCTAAATTAGGTTTTCATTAAAGTGACCTTAAAGACTAAAGCACAACTAATCAGAACATCTTTCAGGATGCTCATTTTAAAAGCTTTTAAAAACAAATTAAGTTTATATTACATGCCCAGACTGCTTTAAATGCCTTAATAGCATTTATATCTCAGACCTAAGCTTAAGGAAATCTATCAACTTCTACAACCATTTCCTAAAATTTTTGTGTAAATTTAGCAACAACCCTATCAAATTCCTGCAGATGGCAATGACTTTTGATCACTGCTGCAGTGGCTCTAAAGAGAGTTGAAACTGTGAGTTTCTGAACTATCCCAATTTCTTCTTTTTTTGTTTTTTTTTTGTTTCTTTTTAAACATGCAAACAAAAAGCCAACACCTAACATCACAGAAATAATTTGAATAATTTTTAAAGTAATTAAAAAAAGTTTCTTTTTTTTATCAGTTTCTGGAATCTTATGTTTTTCTGTGGATGAAACCAATGTAGAAAATTCTGCTACAAAATAGTTGCTAGGGAATGTCAACAATCATGGTGTAACTTGGAATAGTAAGGCAAATACAACTATGAAAAACTCTGTAGTTTATTGAGTCATTCCAGCTATTAAAAATTAATATATTTTTCTACTTGGACAAAAAAAAAAAAAAAAAAAAAAAAAGAAAACTGCAACAGACATCTTAACAGTACTGTAAAAAGTAAAAATCCCCACCCACCCAAAAAGCCTCCCAACAAAACTCAGAAGCCTGTCAATACCAGGACTGTTTCAAGGGTACTTTTCACAAACCTTTCTTTAATGCACCATCACATATTGCAAATGGAGTGGGCTACCATTACCCAAACTATTTCTTTCAAGCCAGCTATCAAGGGAGAACAAGAACAGCAAGTTAGATATTCAGTGTCTAAATGGGTCAATTTTTAGATAGTGTTGATAAGAGATGAAGCCTGAAGTACATACCACAGATGTGATTCGTCTCGCTATCCCCAAATCATTGAATTTCAAGATTGAAAAGCTCCATTTTCCTATTTCATCCAGTGCTCTGCACTGTCCAACTTTCACTCTACAGACCATTTTCTAGTGTTTTGTCAATTCCAGTTATAAGTCTCAAGTGAATGCTTTTCTAACATTTCCCTAAAATGACTCTTTCACATCCTAATGTATTTCTGCCATAAAGGGTTTTATGCCACACAGTTAAATTTCTCCCTTGCTTGTTTTTTTCCTACTGGACTAGTTCTCTGACCTCAGCATAGATCTGCATGGACTTACATTTAAAAATGACATTAACATCCTGGCACAAATCACCTTCATATGTGCAAAAAATGAGGTAATGGAACAGAGCTAGCTGGGGAAAATAAAAAGAAAAGAAAAAAAGATACTGCATTATTAAAGAGCAATTCATCAGCACAGATAAAGTTCAAGTATATAAAGAGAAAAATGCTGCTGTGTTTAGCCTTGTAGAGTGAAATCCATTTTTTACTTCTAACGACAGTAATGAATTTACTTAATTTCACCAGTACAAGAGATTTCATATAAAACACCAGAAAAAACGATTTAACTTCTGCTTCAGTTTGTTTTGTAAAAGAGAACAATGCTTCCTTAGCAGAGATTACAATCTGCTTAGAGTCACTGGCAATCAAGGAGGATAAAAATTATACCAAAAAATAAAATAATATCTGTATCTCTGAGCAGTTGCACAGAATATTCTTTTCCCCACATATTTATAAATACATATAAAATACTGGACTGCAATTTTGCAAGTTCTGTTCCCCACTTATGCACAGATAAATAGTGTTCACACAAAACCAGACCATAAGTTATTTGACTATTCATTTATTCATTTTTATTTAAAAATTGTTTCAGCTTTTAATTTTATTTTTTTTAGAATTCATTTCAAGAGGACTTACTGAATAATTTGATTACAGCAAAAAGAGCATTGCCATTTAATCAATATTGAAAGTTTAGCAGCAGATGTGAATGAAGAAAAGAAGACATTAGAGGAAGCTATAATGGTAAAAATACACAGCAACTGCATTTCAGACTTCATAAACACATTGCAGGCAGGGAATCTGTACAACATTCAAATTGCTTTTGCTCATGTGCATAGATTCAACAGGCGGTTTAATTAACATTTTTAATATAGTTTTATATATGGATAATCATAAACAAGTTATTGTAGAAACATCTACTGTCTTTACACAAGCTTCTCCGAGAGTGTTTGGAACTTCATTTCCTGTTTCTGGAAAAACAGTGTAAATATTTGCCTGAAAACAAATTAGCCACAAATGTTCTGAAATTTGGACTGAATGGCAGAGCTGTGAGTAACACTCTGGGTGTACCATCAGCCACTCTTACTTAGATTTCGAATCCAAATCTTTCAGCTTCCCAACCAATGACTGACTGCAGCTATTTGTTCTCAACATCAACTTAGCTCTGTGCAAAAGGCAGGAACGTTTTCTATTGGAGCAGAAACATGCAGAATTGGTTTATCAACTAAACAATTTCCTGGGTGTGGATAAACACACAGAGAGCTCTGGAAATGGCTCCTGCCATCCTGCACCTCGGCACATCACAGGTAGCAAATCTAAACTAACGTGCACGTACCTTCATATCCAAACACACAGGGAGAAAGGAATAGGAAGGGTCGTATTCAGTGAGCTGAGCACAGATCATAAAAACACAAGCCTGAAATCACTTATGCTGCATTATTGTGATTAATTATTCTGGCCCTTTGCTACAGTATTGCAGCAGCCCTGAGAAACGATGCAATTACTTCTTTAGAAGAATGAAGTTAAAAAGACTTGCTACTAAAGGGCATTGCACACAGCCTGGCACTTAATTAAGACTCTTAGTTAACGGTTTCATTATGTTTCTGAACACCATTCTTAGTCTCACTAATTTTCCAATATTTCCATTGTTATAAAGTAAATTCCAATAAATAAATTGACTAACTCACATTAATTAACCATGGTTTTTATTTAAAGTCTTTTAACCACCTTAAACCAATCCTCTCAAATCTTTAAACACCCAAAACTTAACAACATTGTGAAAATTAGATAGAAAAGACTTTGAAGGATTCTTAATTTTCCCTTTGACAGTGGTTTTTCCACCCTTCCTGCCATGACTTCCGTAATTTATTTTTCAGCCTAATAGTCTTAACTTTTTATTTTATAGTCTGCTATTTCTCATTCTTCAAAGGCTTTCCTATTACCTTTTCTTCTATCTACCAAACACAAATGCTGTGGTAAGTCTCAGGGCAAAAGCCCTCTAAATTGCATTTCAAATTCAACACTGTGAAGTATACATAAGTGAATAAAAATAGTTCTACAAGCTCGGTGTAGTAAGAAAAAGGGATGTCTTCTGTATTAATACAGAACCATTTCCCATACAAAATATTTACTTATTTAATAACCACTTGTGATCTATGCAGACAGTCTCATTAACCATCAGGTTGTTATATGCTTAGCCTTGAGCACTGAGGAATTTACATAAGCAATAAGATCACACATTTGCACCACTCAGAGTCATAAAAAGGAAGGTTGAATCAATTGCTATTTGTGAATGGCAGCACTACATTCAACCATTGCCTCAGTGTCTTTAACGACAGTGCAGAGGAGAATGAAGGCTCAGCAGCAAAGCGGGGCTTGGGAAGCACCTCAGCTCAGTGTGGGAGAAGGCAGAGCAAAGCACTCAAAGCTGAGAACACAGAAACTTCCAACCCCTGTCTTTTTCAAAACTATCTCCACAGGATACCATGCTTTTTACATTTTCTGAATGATGATAAATGCACACGATCAGCATCTGAATTTGAATTATTAACAAGCTAAATCATCTTTTCTTTATTTTTTTTGTAAGACATAAGTATACACACGAATGTGTAAAAGCAGTAATAAGCAAAAGACTATTTTAAAGACCAAAGCATTAAGTACCCATGTTAAAGAAAACTCCCCAAATCCAGTCAAAACCTTCAAAGTTTAGTGAACTCCTCAAAGTTGACCATAGAAGAAGAGCAACACGGCTGGAGAAGGGACTGGAGCACAAGTCCTATGGGGAGAGGCTGAGCGAGCTGGGGGTGTTTAGCCTGGAGAAGAGGAGGCTCAGAGGTGACCTCAGCACTGTCTAGAACTACCTGAAGGGAAGTTCTGGCCAGGTGGGGGTTGGTCTCTTCTCCCAGGCACTCAGCAATAGGACAAGGGGGCACGGGCTCAAGCTCTGCCAGGGGGAATTGAAGTTGGAGAGCAGAAAAGAATTCTTTGCAGAGAGAGTGCTCAGGCACTGGAATGGGCTGCCCAGAGAGGGGGGGGATTCACCATCCCTGGAGGTTTTTAAAGTGAGCTTGGCCATGGCACTGAGTGCCATGATCTGGTAAAGGGAGTGGAGTTGGACCAAGGGTTGGATTTGATGATCTTGGGGTCTATGATTCTATGATAGCATTAGGCTAACTGTTGGAAAGTAAGCTTATTACATTGCTGCAGTCACTACACAAAATTTATGCTGGATATCTTTTTTCTTGGTTACCTAGGTTGCTTATAGGTGAAATTTGGTTTACAAGTTTGTATAAAATTCATTCAGTTACCTACAATCATCAAAGCATGGAAAATTTTGCGTTTATTTCAGATGGAAGAAGAATAAGGAATGGAAGAAGAAACTAATGTTCTTTCATTCTTTTCCTGTCAGAATTATTTATCATTAATTTAACAGCAATGGGAGAGCAAAAAAATTAGAAGAGAATTCACCAAATACCCAAACCCAGCAAATACCAAAAGTTTATAGAATGATGAACAGGCCAAGTTCCAGGCCACCAATAATGAGAGGGGAGCACATCCTTAAATGCACAGTCTAGCTGACATGGGTTTCTTTATACAACACAAGTATGATGGAATAGACGCCCCCTTGGGCTTTATAGTGGCAGATGCAACATTGTCTCTTCCCTCTGACACTACACTGAAGTTGCACATCAGATCTGGTGAGAGTTCATCAAGAGATGGTCAAAGAGAGAGGTAGTTATTCTCTTCCAGCTATCAGAAAGGAATACACCTCAATGTTTCCAAGTGGAAGCCAATCCATAACTACCAAATTTCAGAATGAGTTGTTCCATTATATAAATGATGATTAAGTTGATTTGATTCACTCTTGTTCAGTCAGGTCTGTCAAATATCCTTGAAATCCTCTCCAAATGTTATCTAACTGGAAGGTACTATTCAAACTATGTGTATGTAATACTTGAGTTTTGATTAGCGAAATTCAATCTAAACAATGCAGATTAATTTAATTTCTTAAGTTCAGATTCTTCTAGAGCTGGAGAAGTAACATAGATTATTCTTCAGCAGTCATTTCCACTGACAACATTTTATGACTGACAGAATATTTTGAAAAGATAGATTAAAAAATTTTAGGAGCATGAAATTGTGCAATCCTTTAAACAGAACTTAGGACTAAAATGTATTAACTCACAGAGGAAAATATTCATATTTAGTTGTGTTGGGTTACATAAGTGTGAGAATGAAATGTTCCAACTTTAATGATTAGTAAAAATTTATTAGGTTCCATTGCCCACACTTTCTCATAGAATTCAGACTATCCATCTGAAAATTTCAGGAAGAGATGTTTTTGATGTAGTACTTCATGAAAATATTTTAAGTTCACGTGAAAGAATATTTATGCAATGGCACTCTAATGTTCTGAAAGTTCTCACAAAAGTTTAAGCTTGCACCATTTTGAACCTGAGCCTTATCTCCACCAGGTCTCTGCGCCTGTCTCACCCAGCAAGTTCTTTTGGCAGGTGGAGAAGCACAGCCTGGATGAACAGGGGGTGGGATAGGCTGGAAATGTCATCAGCCCAAATGATGATACAGCAGCACCCTCAGCAGACTGGCAGGTTCCACCAAAATAAAAGCAGAACCTGACATGGTGCCTGCAGAATGAGGTAAAAGGAAAGTGCAAGGTCCTTCACACAGTGGTACAGTCCACAACTGGCTGGATAGTACCTCTCCTGACAGGGATCTTTGGATTCTGGTGGGCATCAGGCTGAACAGCCAATCACTATCTGCAGGTCAAAGGAGACTGAGACACTTAAGAAGTCAGAACAGGTCAGCAATTACAAGCAAAAGGCGTATGTGGAATTTGGTTTACCTGATTAGGAAAGATACCATTTCAGATGTGAAGCAACACATCTGAAAGAAAGATTAAATCTATTATATTTGTGTGGACAAAGGCTCTGTTTCTGCTTTGGTTCCTCTTTCTCCATCACGTGCTCTGTGAAGCACCCAAGGTGTTCTGTGCCACCCAGAACAGTGGCAGCCATGGAGCTGTGCAGACCTATGGAGCCTGGACTCTATTTGCTCCTGCAAAGTCAACACACTTTATTAAATTTAATGCCAAGTTTCACTTCACTCTCAAAACATGAATTTGGAAAACTATAGTATACTTTGAAATAGAAAGCTACAAGACTGGAAGGCAGAGAGCAATTATTATTTGATTATCAGTGACTGTAGTTAATATTAATACTTGAAAATTACTGACTTAATCCCTTCCCACTGGTTTGATAATCAAACTCATTTGTATTTGAATTCCTCTCTCAAGACTGGCCACAGATATGCTAAGCTGTCAATGTAGCATTCAAATCAGGTAAATATCTTTTCTTAGCCTCAGGTTTAATACACTGTATGGCTTGAACCAAAGCCTCAGGTTTTCTTTGATAGGAAGGAGAACCAGAAAATCATAGTATCTACAATGCTATCACACTTCCTGAAAAATGAACCCTTTATGACAAAACAGCATTGGGTTGATCCTGGTTTCTGGGCAATATCAGCTAATCCATTTTCCTAAGAAGGCTAAACTTAGATTGCTGAGCAGCCAGCAGTGTCTGGGGATGAGGAGGGGGTATTATTAAAAGGTAATATAAAAGGTAATATTAAAATTGCCAGCAGCTTTGGCCAGTGACTGTGAGGTAAGGGTATGCATTAGAAGAAACCATTAAAATAAGGAACCCTTGTATTAGGACAAATTGACTGAATTGATCTTTTGTAGTAGATGAAAATCACTGGGAAGTTTCTATGGTGTGTTTCAACTCCAAATGATGAGCTTTAATACTGAGAATCTTACCTTGCAGATAGGGAATCAAGGGCAAGCCTATGCTGCACAGTGGACAGCAGGGCAGGGAACTCCAGCTAACACAGACAGAAACTCCAGCTCAGTAACATGAGAAAAATCCCACCTGGAGGGTGCAACTGCAGTGCCACTTGAGGCCATGTATAGTCCTTTACACTCTACACTAAGCACACCCCATGGCTTCCTCCCAGCTCAAGGTGGAGAGACTGGATTATGTGTCCAAAAATGCTTAAATGTACCAGAGACATTAAAATTCCCACAAATGTTGGTATGTCAGCGGGAGAGAGCAGGCTCAGTATGGATTGGGATTTAATCTGAAAATAAACCATTAGAACTGATCAGGCCCAAGTGATCCACTTACCCCCAAAATTTCACAGCCTGTGATATTCAAGGGCCATGCTCACTTTCTGGGATGTGGGGATTCCCATTAGAAAAACACTTACCTAGAATAGCCCAGGAAAGTAACATAAAACAACACTGTCTAATGGCCTTAATTAATCTGATCTTTTCTGTATGGACCAGAATACTTCTACCAATAGAAATTGTAATAAATTTCATGGGATTTTACCTTTTAGCACCATAGCTGTTTTCAGATATACTATGCTATGTCTGCTGATGTCTTTTAAAAAACAGATTTAAACAGTGGTTAGCATAACATTCAGTTTCAACTATTATTACAAAATAATACCTGGAATTTTGTTTTTCATAGTCTGACTTCATTGGAAAAAATATAGCCCCTTTAGGGTACTCACAGTAATTGTCATTACAGAGGGATAATTTTATAAACATGGATTGCCTCTGCAGCCATGGCACTGCTTTTGAACTCATCCCTGCCTTCAGTCACACAATTAAAACTAAATTTTATTTTTATTTTCACATTACATGTTGTTGATTTATCTGACCAATGCCTCTCTGTCAAAGCTCTGAGGAGCTACTGAGCCATGGAGAACACCTTAGCATAGGTTGTTTTCAGATTCCATGAAATGAGATAAAGCAAATGAAGAAAGCACATGTGCTCAGCCTTCCAAAGTCCTGATAAGGTATTAATAAACCTTAGCAAATTCTGATTATGTCTGTCTCATTATGTATATTGTTACATTTTCTACAGATAGCAACGTTGGTAAATGAAATGCCAAAATTGTGGTGTTTGAGTCTGCTCACCTGAGTGAGCAATGATAAGCAATAAAAGGCAACAGACAGAATCTCTCTACTTTTTCC
The DNA here is from genome assembly GCA_013396695.1 of Sakesphorus luctuosus. NCBI lineage: Eukaryota > Metazoa > Chordata > Aves > Passeriformes > Thamnophilidae > Sakesphorus > Sakesphorus luctuosus. Next base: position 1,012,899 of record VWZD01008010.1, on the reverse strand, counting down.
AGAGTTCACTGGATCAGAGCTAATTTGTAGTTGATTAAGTTCTCTATTTTATTTCTAACAAGTACATGTCACTTTTTAGGAGGCAAAAGTGCACAAAATACAATATTTTATTATCTAAATACTTCAAGCACTTTACCTGAAAGCCCAAGTGCCACCTCTAATCATAAAACAGCATACACTAAGCAAATTCTTTTGCCAAAATCTCCTATATTCTTTATTATTACATCGTATTAGGAAACTGCTGACTCAATAGTAGCTATTTTGCTGTAGAATGGATAAATTCCTAAGTAGGCACAGATGTGTCACAGGGAAAATATTAGCAAAATACTTTACGATTATGATATAAATGCAAAGACAGACATAAATGCATTCTTATTAAATAGCCTTGTTTATACTGGGAAACGTGAGCTGTGTCAAGCATCAAGGTACCTGCCTGTATCCAGACTTTCTCATAAGCAGGACAGGCAACATGATTGCTTCTAGCATTTTATTCTGCTGTTAATTTGGCTGTGTGACCCTGGGAAGTCAGTCTATGTTCTCTACACCACTGTAATGACACTGGGAAACAGAGAGATAGGAACTGTTTAACAGCTCCAGATCTACAGACTAAGAAGTTCTACACACACAGACAAAAAAGAATCAAAACAATATTTTTAGCTCTTTCTGCACATGAGCAGAACACTGGTTGACAGCAATGTGGCAGAGCCAAGAGAAGAGGATCTTCATTGATAAGTGAGAAATGGCACTGCAGTGACTGACAGAGGGATGTGGGACATGACAAAACCACTAGAGAAGTTAAAACAAGGTATCATGTAAAACAAATGCAGTGGCCTGTAAAAACTGCAAGGAAGAAAACAGAGCCTAGACCTTGTGAACCTAGACTGGCTTCCTTCTTTGCCCAAAAGCTCATTAGTTTTCACAGAGTCATTAAAAGAACATAAAATCAAAAGACATGGAATACATGCATAAACCAGGTTTTCCCTCTAAGTAGTAAAAAGTGTTTCATGAACCATGAAGAACAAACACGTAGGGGAAAAAAGTCACATTTTAACATTGTTGATCTCTCAAAAAAACCCTTCAAAATCTTCACTGGCTGCTTTTTTTTTCTTCCCCAGAAATTTCAACATTCTCTAGTGAGAGGGGGGGAAAAAGACCACCAGATTTGTCCAGTTACTGCTGCTTCTATTTTAGCACCTCCAACACTTACTGATAATACTTAGGCTTAATTAAAGCATGAGACTTAATGAATGTTTAGGGGAATGAAATAGTTTAATAGTGTCATTCAAGGACAACTTTGTTTTCCAAGGTGGCACTCAGTCTTACGTCAATCAAAATAAAATCAATAAAGTGGAACTCAGCAAATCAGACACAGCATTAATAATTAAAACAGTAGTCATCCTGTGTTAATCATGTGAATGGATCTGATCAAAACCTCCTTTTATGCCATCCCTATCTAGAAGATCTCTGCTTCTTACACTTTTGGAACATAAGGAGCATGTTCACTTATATTCCAAAGAGTGCAAGACCAGAAAGACAAATGATGCAACAACCATCTCCCCACACTTTGCTCTCTTCTTGCTTTGCAATGACAATTTTCTGCAGAAGGGAACAGAAACTTGCCAAATTTATATATTTCTTGGGGAGATGTCTGGGTGGCTGTGAGCACTTTTTTCTTTTAATCAATTCAGCAAACAGCTGTTGTCTCCCAGGTCAGTCACTGGGCTGCTCCATTCTGGTGCTGTTCTGCAGTCACTCCTGCCTCTGCAGATGATGCGATGGCTGCAGAATGTGGCAGAGGAGTGTGAACCGAATCCTAAGCAGGACACGGCTGTTGCTAAAGCTTAGGAACAATATGGATTATGGGTGCTGAGTGGAATATATTTAGCACAAATGCACTTTGTCTTCCAGCTGTCCAGCAGACCACATACTCCACCTTTTTTTTTTTATGAGGCACCAATTTTTAATTATTTTCTTAATATTGTGGAATTACTCTACATAACACAAGCCTCATAGCACTGGCTTTCTATTCACTACACTTTCCTACACAACTTTATTCATGAAGTTGTAGTTAAATCTTTGACATTATGTGCAGAAGCTTTTTTATTAAGGACCTATGACAATCATAGAAATCTGGAAAGAAGCTCAGCATATAAAGGCTCAGTGAGGGAACACTCACATCACTTAAAGTGAATTTAGTATTTGTAAAGGTAGTGTAAATGAAAGAACTGTCAATATCCTAAGTGATTTTATAGTGCCAATGATAACATTAATACAAAATGTCTTCTCTCACTTTTCCCTCTGCTTCTTCCCTTTTTACTTCCCTCTCAGTACTCTTCCACAATGATAAAGTACAGCCTTTTCTCGGAGTGGGAAGACAGTTCAAGATGAGTGACAATTCCTCACTTGGGCTTTCTGCTGAACCCATCACTGAGGAAGGATGTTTCTCCATCCTAAAGGGCTCAGCCACAAGGATCAAAGTGAGGTACAGCAGCTGATTTGCTATCGGTTGCATGAAGACTCTCAGAGGTTAATTTTTCACATCTCAGGAGAGCTGAAACATCCTATTCCAAGGACTCCACTCTATTTTATTAAAAATCAATTCCATGTCTATTCACTTAACTTTATCAAAAAATCTCCTATAAAACCAATTTCCTTCCTCTACAGAAAGATAAAAAGGCATTTATTTCCAGCTTGGTGTCACCTGGTCAGCAATACGTGCAAATATACACATAAGAAGTGGCAAAGGGAAAAATCCGATGTGGCTTGAAATGCATGACAGCTACCTTGGCACTGTGGAGAGCAACTGTGTCTGAGGCCTGCCCCCTCTCAAAGACACACAACTACTCAGCTCCTTAAACATTCTTCCCAACACTGCTTTTTTTTCCTTTTCTTTTTCTTTATTTAAAGAGGGTGCTTCTGCAACCAGTCATTAATGAAGACAGGAAAATGGTTTGTTCCCTTAGCTCTGATTTTACAAGTAAGAGAGAGCCTTCTGGCTGCATGGAACCAAAGTGACTGCAGAGAAAAAGGGTTCTCGAAGGCCCAGGTGGGACCCTAAACAGGTCCGTGGATTCCTCTTATGTCCTGTTACCTCATTAACTACTCTTTCTTCTGACACAGTTTAGCTCCTCTTTATGCCCTGCCACAATCCTTCTTCTCAACTGCTTTAGCTTAGAAATAAAAAACAAACCTGAAAACACAAAAGTACGAAAACCCCCACACTGACAGTAATAGTACATGAAGGTGGACATTCCTGTGCCATGAATGGCACTCAGGCCATTATAACCTTCTTCCAATGTTCTCCCAAAGATTTGGTCAATCACTTTGTCCAGTTTAAAGAAAAGGATAAACTCTAAAGGTAGAAAGATGGAACTCAGAAAATATTTGGTATCTACACAACTGGGTATACAATTCTCAGGACTCATCATTTCCAACAGATTTTTAAGAATACTTGGAAAATGTATACTTGGATTATTAAGATTACATTAATTGAATTCTTCTATCAGAACTCAAAGTCAGGACATTGTAATTTGCCAAGCAAATGGTCCTTAGCACCTTGTACAGGTCTGATACAATACAGTTGGTGCTGAGAGTTTGATGCAAGTTAGACCAAATCTAAGTTTTCCAAGCCAGATTTCACACTGTAATGCAAGGAAAGGTTTCTGTGAACTGAGATGTGAGCCTCTCTTTTCATTTTTCTCACTGTTATGCTCACATGAATTCTAACAGAGTGGTGGAAAAACATATTTTATCAGACCCATATTATTTGTTCAGGCAGAATGTAAACCCTTTCTATATGCAACAATACTGGCGTTTAAAAAAACAAAAATAAGGCAGAAAATATTTCATGCAGATACAGAGATTTCTAGGTAGATCTTTAAACAAAATAACTTAATATGCTACGTCAACATGTCCACTTGGATCAGCACTGTCCTCCTCCCTTGATCAGCAAACTGGTGATCTGATATCTGACCTCATTTGTAATGACTTCAAAATTGCATGACATGAAACTGAAAAAAGCTTGTTTAAAATCTAGTTTGGAAACCATAGTTAGGACTGAAATTCATCTTTTACATATAAAACCAATTACAAGAAAATTTGAAACCTTTATTTTTCATTTATTCAGCTCCAATTAATGGCATTTAATAATAATTACATAATATGTTTAGCCACACATCACTCAGAAGAAATGTGAGGAATAACTGATATTAAAAGTCTTAAGACTCTGAATATTATTAATTGATCACTTAAAGAGTATTATTAGTGGTTCCTTTTCAAAGAGTCTAGCACTGCTTCATGGGGAAAATCTTCATTTTAAAGGATAATATTAAATAAACTAAGAATATTGCAATTTTTATGATTAAATGAAAAGTGAAGAATTACAACTATTTCGGCTCTCATAATTTATTGCTTTAGTTTAATCTATTATATCCATTTCAATGCATGAAAAATGGTGACTTTGAAGAATTAAGCTTTTGTGTTGTTTTGCATCACAACTTTATTATCCTCTCTTAGCCCCAAAAGAAGATAACCAGGATCAGACAACAGATTATATATAAACAGAAGTAAACAACAAATGGGTATAAATCAGATTATTAGGATGTAAATCAAAGGAGTGATTCATAGTATAAACCTTAGAAATAAAAACTATTTTATGCCTTCAAGGCATTCTATGTATTTTCATTATATTTTATGGAATATTTTATTAAGAAAAAGTTTGATATAAATCTGTCAGTAAAATTACTGTAGAGACAGCAGGTCACATCCTGCATCACTCACAGTCTTCACTACAATGATAAAACATTTCTTTCGCTACATCATCTCAGATCCAGAAACACTGAAACCACCAGGTGTGATTATTATGGACTCTCCATGCTCACAAACCTCTTCATACAAACCCAAATACTTGTGTATATGGGGACAGAGACCAGCACCTCACCCGCTATGAGATTAGTCCTCTCATTTCCTCCCAGCACCTGGTGAGCACCTCATCCTCGTAAGCCCCTGGTGTACTCCTGCCCAGACATGTCATGTCCTTGTGGGAGCCAGGACCCACACTTCACTGTCCCTTCTACTCTTGGGGTATTGCTACAAGAGAACCTGGCTACCAAACACCTGCCTCCAGATGTTTTTATTGGGATCAACACGTTCCACAGGACAATGGCAGAACTTGAGACAGAAAAGGCTTCCATTCTGTCATAAAAACAAACAAAAAAACTCCAATCAAACAAAAAAAAACTGTCTAAAGAGGTCAAGGACAAAGAAAATTAAAAAAAAAATCAAACCCAGAGAGGGCCATGAAGACCTACCTATTGCTTCATATAGATGAAGTTCAGTTTCCTTCCAAGCACCTCTCAGCCAGCTTTCAAACCCCAGTAAAGCACCCACCCCACCTAACCTGTGTCCCTGTCCAGCCTGCAGCTCCCCCTGCCAGTCAGGCCAGCCCTTTGAAGCCACCAGCAGCCAGGAAATGCACTGACAAAGGTGGTAACATCTTGGCTCCTGCTTCTATGTCCAGAAATCAGAAGGGCAAATAGATACAATTACCATGGATCTCTGCTCATGGAAAAGTCAAACTAGTTTGTGCTCTTAGGTCTTAATGACTGTGGGAGATATTCTGACTCTTTGCCAAATAGTCTTGAATTATCATTGTAAGCTACAAAAAATATCCCAAGTTTACAATCCTCACAGTTAACAGCTTATACCAAGAAACCCTTTCCTTGTATCCTAAGGCAGATAGCCAACAGCCAGGGACAAACAACATTGATTGCAGCGTGGACTGAAGCACACACATTTTCCCCAAAGGTCTGAAAACATATCAGAGAAAGCTCTGAGGTCTACAGGAGATTAATAAGATGACAATAAGATGACCAGGATGGGAGAAGGATCATCTTTAAAGGATGTTTTTCCACAGAGAGATGTGCCATGTAGAAATGCTTAAGAAAACCAAGGAAGACCAAGACTTTGCCTAGAAGCAAGAAGTACATGCAATTCCTAACACTTGAACTACAAACACATCAGCATCATGTATCTTCTAGGCCAGAACAGACTGAGGTGCCTGTTCCCTAAAAGGGAAAACACTGTGTAAGTGGGAGTAGCAGATGCCTATTGCAGAAAGGATGGATGCTGTGACAGAAGGATAGAGAGCATCATCTGATGTGGCATTGTAAGCAACTTTCCATCGTTGTTCTCCTGAGGGGTCCAGCCCACAGCAGATGCCATTAGCATAATATTGTTATGCATCTCATGTTCGAGTACATACACTTTAAAATATTTGAAGTTCTTAGTTTTTCTTTTAAAAAAGCAAACCATACTTTCTCAGCAACCACTAGAGACAAAATAATGAAATGTCCAAACTTGCACTGCTGAACACTTTGTTTAGAGCAATTTTTTTGTTGTCAGATCTCAAGGCAGAGTACAATGAATTTAAACACAGGCTAATAACGGGACTGAAGAAAGAAATACAAATGATGGGAAAACCATTGTTAGAAAGGAAACAATCATAAATTAATAATAAATCAAGGGAATATTTTGGACTCATAGTGTTTTCAACACATTTCTTAATACTTTTCCAAGAATACAATTTTACATTTTCAAAATAACTGTGAGTAGAGAAGCAGCCTCCTAGTTTTAGAGAATTCTTCCCTCCCTCTCACCTCAAGGATGCCTATTTTGTGACATCTTCTGAAACACGGGAATACCTGTCTCATGTTCCCCAGAAAACATCAGAATCTTTGTTTTAATCTGCTTTGTTTCTGTGTAATTAAAAACCTATACTGTAAGTGAAAGGCTGACAATACTGGGTGCTTTTGTGATACATATCACTCTAGTCACTAGAGCACAAAAACATACTTTATCATCTAACAGGGAAAACACATAAAAAGAAGCAAATAGGAAGTATTTTTAATGGCTTAGTAGAAGAGCAAGGTAATGCAAAAAAAAAATAAAAGGTAATTCCTGTTCTGGGCAGTTTTGAGAGTGCTCCCATTAGAAGCTGAAAGCCAGTAGCAACAGCTGACCAGAACATCATAAGTGTTGTTTAAGTACACTCCTAATGTTCTTCGTTTTGACAAGCTCCACATCTTTGACTGCTGGGTTGAGTAAAATAGATAGATTTTTAATTACATGGAAAAACCTTCCAAATAGACAGAACTTTTCCATTTCCCATGAAGTTCCTCAGTGACAGGCAAAGAGCCAGAGAAGGGGAATTGGGAATGAACAATCCCAAGGCTTAATATGCAGGGGAAAATTACTTACACAGTTAGCACCTACAATGAGGAGATGTCATATATTTAGGCAACACTGACTAAAAGTAGTGTTCTGAAACCAAGCATTTTATCTGGTGCTTCCGAGTTTAGCACCTCCACTGCTGAGCTCGTGGATCTCACATTGCAGTGCCTGACACTGAAAGCTGGCACATACACCTGCCAGATAAATGCTGACAGGTGCAGCTTTGCTACACCACTTCCCTGTATAATGTATTTGCTCATATCTTTGCATAAATGGCAAATTTTAAACCTTAGCTCTGTTTTAAATCAGGAAACTATTAAGCAGGTTTCGTCCTCCTCTCAGTTCATATCCAACACTATTGTGATGCCGTAGAAAAAAGCAGAATTGTAGATGAGATTTATTTTTGCAGAGAACACAAGAAAATCATTGAGAATTGAATTTTCTCATCTTCTTTGAAGTTCAGATTATAAAATAACTTTTGCTGTCTCAGGCACAGGTAGCGAGTTTATAAATACATCAGAAAGAGGATAAAAAGGAGGGTCAGTATGATTCGGTGACTGAATTACAAGCTCACTGAAAATGCCAGTTCTGTGGTTCACTGCACAAGGTTCTCAGTAATTAGATAGCAAGTGTTTGAGGCCAAACTGAAAGATGGGAAAAACACAGCTACCTCACCCACCCACAGCTTTATTGGAGAGATCATTTAACATTGACCTTCCGGGCCAGTCTCTGCTGTGCTGCCCTGTGACAGGTGTACACATTTTACAAAGAAGCAGAAGAACAACGGACCTTCTAGAGATAGAGTTAAGGAGGCCACCAGCAGCCAAATGTGCAAGGTGAACCTGCAGGACAGAGCAAGTATTGGGAAATAGAGACGGACACATGAAGCAAGAGAACCAGGGAAGCACAATAAAGAAACATAAAGTCACACTTTGTGCCAAAGACCAGATCTGTTACACATCATGGATCTCCCACCACTGTCCTCCTGCTTGCCTGCCCCTTCCCTGGTGGAGATCCCCCTCCAGAGAGAAAGTCCAGACTGTGTGTGACCTTTGTTTCTCATTGCCCCTCTAATCACAAGCCCTGCACTGACCCTTCAGCTCCCACTGCTATCAGTCAACCTTCCCTCAAAAATGGTTTCTTTAAATGTCCCTCAGCAGGACCTGCTGTGACACTTCTTCTCAATTTTACAGGATCCTATGTGACCTTAAAGTTCTCCCTGCTCAGTTATCTAATGATGCCTCACTCCCCCTTCAAGGGGTTTCTACATGTATGCACATCTTTTTGTGCCAGCCCTTCCCTCCCAGACCTTGTCAATCTCAGGGTGCCCTGGTATCCAGGAGGGCCAGCCCTGTCCTGCAGTGCATCAGGCAAAGCATCTCCAGCCAATCAAAGGACTTATTGTCCCACTCTGCTCTGAACTGGTGAGGCCTCACCTCCAGTACTGGGTGCAGCTTTGGGCACCACAGTATAAAAAAAAGCTATAAAGCTATTAGAGAGAATCCAAAGGATGCCTAAAAGACGGTGAAGGGTCTAGAGGAGAAAGCTGTGTGAGGAGCAGCTCGGGTCATTTGGTTTTTTCAGCCTGGAGGAGGCTGAGGGGAGACCTCATTGAAGTCTACAGTTTCCTCAGAATGGGAAGCAGAGAGGCAGACACTGATCCCTTCTGTCTGGTGACCAGTCACAGGACCTGAGGGAACCACATGAAGCTGTGTCAGGGGAGTGTTAATGCTGGATATCAGGTAAAGGTTCTTCACCCGTTGGGTGTTTGGGCACTGGAACAGGCTCTCCAGGAAAGTGGCCACACCACCAAACCTGTCTGCATTCAAGGAGCTCTTGGACAATGCTCTCAATGCATGGTGTGATCCTTAGGGCTGTCCTGTGCAGGGCCAGGAGCTGGACTTAGATGATCCTTGCGGATCCCTTCCAACTCAGGATATTCTGTGACTATACAGTCACTTCTATTCTTCCACAAGGGGTCTGTGCACCCTCTTTCACACTTAAATCACTCCTACACTATGGACCAGTCAGGATTGTCCCCTTCACTGTGCTGCCCACAAAGGGCTCTGTCCCCCAGGCCAGTCCTGCACCAGGTAAATCCCCCAAAGCTGGACCTGCACGTGAATACTTGTACGTTTGTTCCACGCCTTCTCTCTTCCACCTATGGCATTACCTAAAGTAGAGCCAGTGAAGAACATTACTTGCTGCCACAATAAAAAAAGTCTCTGATCCACACACAAATGCAAGGATGTTCAAACTCTGCTATAAGGTGGGTTACCTCATTTCCCTGGGCTGATGTTCTATTTTCCCAAAGCAAAATGCTCTGCCAGAGGTGCTAAGAACATTCTCTGATATTACAGAATTGATCAGTGCAACCTTCAAAGCTAGCAGTCATAGACAGATAAATTAAGTCCTGCAGCAAGGTGTCAGACTAAGGGAGCAAGCTCACACATGAAATTATGAGAGAAAAGAACGCAGACATGGCCAACAAGGCAAACGGATTTTTATCCTCAGCTTTTCTAAATGATGCTTCTCATAGGGTGGGCAATACAAGCTAGATGGCACAATCCTCACTAAAATCAGAGTTTAATAGACAAGCTGGGGGGGCAAATATTAGAATTACAAAAGCAACCTACTAAAATTCTTGAGGGCTGATTTAAATTTTACTAAAACTCTACCAAAATCTAACGCTCCAATAAAGACCTTGAACAAATCATGCCTCAAACATTTGATAAACAGCACTTCAAATACTTCAATGAATTCCATGTAAGCATACTATAAATATAACATAACAAACACTGGGCTGAAATGTCAAAGTTTGGTCCCACACTGTTTAGGGAACTTTTTAGAGCCTCCTGATTATTTGCTAATAGCAGAATGAGAAAAATTATAGCAACAATGCAAAATAGGCTCTCTAAGTGTGCATCTCTGCTACAAATATCCCCTTTGAGTTCATTCCCCCACTCAAGTCACACAAAACTACAGCTCTCCTACTAATTCTTTGCAGTATCTTCCCACTTGCACAAAAGTAATTCCCATTTATATTACAAAGAATTGATACAAGTTCACTTCAATTAAAAAAATTCCTTTTCAGAAGTGTTGGAATTTTTTGTTTTCTTTAGTTTTGTATTGTTTTGTTGTTGACACAATAACATTTCCAGTCAGCAATTAGCAAAGAAAGTATTTGCCAAAGAACAGTCTTAAAACTTCTCCAGAGCTAAAATTAAAATGTACATAATTCCTCAGCTAGAAGTTTTAAGATATGACTTTTTACATCTTCAAGTGTTCTTACAAAAAGTATATTCTATTAGGGAGCAACTTAATTAAAATATAAACAAAATAAAACACTGGTAAAAAAGCTTCAACTGGCTCTTCATTACAGAAAACCTACCTTTCACCTGAAAAGTTTTGTATTTTATATTTTTTTCCAGTTATACTTTTTAATCATGTAAATTAATTTCTTCCTTGAAAGAACAGTATTTGCATTTTTATGGAGTAGTGCTGAGGTAATTTTTTTCTTTCTTTTTTTTTTTGTCTTCAGACTAACACTTCACAAAAAAGGATATCCTCAAATCTTTTATAGACACAATCTTTTTCCCATTTGTAAATACAGCAGTCACCACTTCAAGGTCAGCATTTTCTAATATTTATGCAAAATGATTTGAGATTACACAGGGATCATCTGTACATAATTTGAAGCTGTATGCTATAATGGAGAGGCAACAGGAGACAAAAGTTGGCTTTCCAAAGAGAAATGTATTTTCTCTTTAGTTTGTAGTTGGGGTTTTTTTTAATGAATAAGACATTCAATGGAGTCATAGAATTTCTAGTTTATGGTTTGCTTCTGAATGACAATGTACAGCAAAAGATCTTGAAAAAGCACCTATAAATGACAAATCTGAGCATTCAGCTGGATGAGTGCATGGAAAATTACCACAGGAGAGCCACTGGGCAGTCAGCAACAGGACAAGGGGGCACGGGCTCAAGCTCTGCCAGGGGAAATTTAGGTTCAATATCAGAAAAAAATTCTTTCCAGAGAGAGCAATCAGGCATTGGAATGGGCTGCCCAGAGAGGGGGTGGATTCACCATCCCTGGAGGTTTTTTAAACTGAGATTGGCCGTGGCACTGAGTGCCATGATCTGGTAAAGGGACTGGAGTTGGACCAAGGGTAGGACTTGAGATCTCAGAGGTCTTTTCCAACCCAATCGATTCTATGATTCCATGATTTTATGATTCTGTGTGTCAAGACATGAAAAACGAAGTGCCAGAGTTGAATGGAGGAAGAAATTCTGCTTCACAAATGTGAACCACCCTTCTCTCAGCAGCAGGGTAGTGATGGCAGGACCCTCCCTGGTGGCAGCCCTCGTGCCCCCAGGACACATGTAGTGCCCTGGGCATGGGCTGTGAGGAGCCCTGGCCTGGTACAACCCTGTGCCTGCAGAGCGAGGAGCTGCTGCCACGGGCTGTGGGCCTGGGCTGGCAGCAGGCGCTGAGCACACACAGCAGATGGCTCGAGGCACAGCAAATGGGGTGGCACGTGCCTGAGAGGAGCAGAGGGGCCAGGGACCTGCTGGGGACTCCGTGCCTGCTTTCTGGCACTTCTGTTAGGCTTTTTGGTCTGTTTACACTATATAGACAAAAGTCTAACACAAACACGGTCAGGCTTGGAATGAAACTCACTCTGTGTTAAGATCCTTCTACTGCTTTAATGTAAGACCTTGTTAGGGGTGAAAATTTCTCATGCGCGAGGTCTAGCAGCACTGAACAAGTTTTACAACATGCTTATTGCCATCACAGCCAAGGACAGTGCTGAGATATGTGATTTAGAGTAAACAAATCTCAGTTTCCACAACAGCTTTTATGTCCCCTGCATGGTCTGCTTCCAATCCACCCCTTGGAATGGCCCCATGCCACTAACCATTCACATCATCAGATTCTCAACTCTTCCCATTTCTTGCTTCTCACCTGAAGCTGCCATTCTCCAGTACATCACAGGTAAACTTTTGCAGGAAGAATAGCCCACAAATGAAAGCAAAGCATAGACAAATATTAACTATAATAAGGGAAGAGGCTCTTGAGAAAGAAGGAGCTGCTCTACCAAACAGGAGTTCTTAAAATAAATAATGAGTCAGGAGAAACAAAATATGTTCAGTTACCAAAATCGTTTCTATATAGACTGCTCTAAAACTTCCCATATGGGATAAACAGATGTTAACATGTACTAGGCAATAACAGTTATCCCTTGCATGACATCTTGCACATTATTTCATTGGATTATATTTTTATCGGATAAAAATAGTGCTTACTAATATAATGTGATAGAGAAGGGTCTGTGTTCAGGGAACCAGCTTTAAATGTTTTAAAATTATTCAGAGCATACTGTATCATCTTAAGCATTTCATATTTTCTGTCCTCACATGCATTTTTAGCCTCAAAATGGTCATTTTTCCCTCCCACCTTTCTTGGGAAGCACAGAAGAGACTCCAATTGCTTTTGTACGCCAACACACGAGTGTCTCTATCATTCAAAGCACCCACTCCAAAGTGCTCTGTACCTCATTTAATCCTATATTTGAATCATTTCTTGAATATACACTAAAACCTAGGGGAGGAAAAAAAAGTAAAAAGAAAAATACCCAGAGCTAAGTGTCTGATGCTTTTGCAATAAATTGATGATACGATGAGATAGGAAGTCTGAACTGACAGCTGCTCTTGCCCTCCCTGTCCAGCAGAAGAGTAAAGAGGAAGCTAAATCAAAATGTAATCAATATTCTCCATGAACACCAATTCCTAGGCTTCCCTGAAATCATCAGAGGACAGAGAACATACTAGATTTCACTGTTGACCAACAGTTTCATGATCTCCCCCTGGGAATACACAAAACTTAATTATTTTACTATACCATCATGAATTTCTTTCTTCAAATTTGAGGTCTTCATCACATTGTCAAAATACCAAATTAAGCAAGATGTAAAACAGGGATTGCTTTAGGTCTTTTGACCGTGCTTGCCCTGTTGGGTCCCTGCTCCCTTATTGCTCTCCACAGCAGCTCTAACTCTTCACAGCGTGGGGAGCTGACCCAGAGGTGCCAAGCCAGCCATTTCCCAAAACATTTATAATGGGAAAGTTCCACTTCAAAAGAAGTGATGCAACGAGAGCAGCTGTAATGGCTGACAGTCAGACCTACATTGTACCCAAAATGCTCACACTGGCACATAAGAGGAGAGCAGAGAGCACATAAAGATTTGCCAATCCTTTCCCCCTTATTCCTGAGTGATTCCAGCTATCTTAGCATCCTAGAGCCTCTGCAGGGCTGTGTCTCCACAAGTCACCCACTGATTGGAAGGCTGGTTCTTGGCTTATAGGAAATATTCTTTCAGTAACTGGCAGAGGGTCTCTGGATGGCAGAACACACGACAATAGAAACTGCAGTACACGTCATTTGCTACATCAGAGCAAGGTGCAGTAAAACTGTTTCATTGTACCGCAGTGAAACTGTTTCATTCTACTGATGCAATACAAAGAGGTTTGTGGCAGTAATTGGAAGAAGTATTTAAAAGTCTCTCTGACTGTCAGGCATTGTGGGAGAAACAATTAGCAATGTGGTTTTAAAATGCACTGGAGACTGTTTTGAGTGAACCTCAAAAGAAAAGAAATCCTTTTAAGTTTCAAAATATTTGGATCCCAGGTGAGTTCATCCCAACATTTTTTTCTTTTGCAACAGCTTCATCCCTTTTCTTTTTTTGAAGTAAATTATGTCCTCCTTCCCATTCTCATTGTACTAAAGCTAATTAACTATATTCATTCTGAATACTTTTGTTCTCTTTTCCCAATTATGATTCTTCTCTGACTCATTTTTTAGCTCCATGATGACTGTGTGCTGTCAAAAGAAGTTACACCCAATATCATGTCTCATGTGATCAGAAATTGAGAATATCCTACCATCAATATTGTATTTAACAGGTCATAAATATACTATAAATACCACTGCATGCATCATTTTTCTCCATCTGTTGTTCAATACTGACATTTGATCTTAGCAAATAAGTTTATGGAAGTTAAAAAGAGAAACTAGAAACATGGCTTCCAGTAAAGATCCCACATAATACAAAATACCTCCCATTAGACCTTTATTTCTCAAAATTAAATTTTCCTTTTTTGCAAAAGTCTTCTATTCTTGGTAATCTCCAAAAGAACTGGTGCTGCACCCCTGTCTCCACAAACCATTTCTGCTCCACTTATATTTACCCCTGCCACTGTTCCCTAAGACTTCCTAGGATGACTTCTGAGGTTTGGTGAAAGCAAGAAATGGTATTATTTATCCGTTTTAATTACAACATATTTGGACCCACAGATCCAAATATTCATTCCAATTCATTTTATTTCAAATCCATATTTTCTCCTTGCAAAAGCATATCCGTTCGTTCTATTATTTGTGAAACAAGCAGAGCAGCAGCAGTGCCCACAGTTAGGAAATCAACATAGACAACCTTCACTTTGGTTGAAAGGAAGTGATCAAGACAGAACTAAGACGACACAGTGTAAGTGTGAAAAGCCCAGCCAGACCCTAAAAGCAGCATCACCCTTCCTAAGAAGGGCCAAAAACAGAGTTCAAGGCAGCTGGACCAAAGAATGTGACTCGTGTGCACAAGCACAGACATTAACATCATACTTCATGAGAACATTAAAATAACCTTTTTTCTATTTACATAATGACTTACATAAGAGGTAAATGTCAGGAAGGCACTTAAAACTCAAATATGTTTCTGAGCAGCTTAACTGAAATGTTGATGCTATTCCCAGAGACTGAATTCCTGGAAAACAGGAGGTTGACACAAATGAACAATTTACATTTTTAAGCCAATGTAATTTAATTCATCCAAGATGAAGATTTGATTAATTGTATTCAGTGTTCTATTTAGAGGAAGTACATTAGGTTTCTGTGGCCTCGGTATTGGATTGATTTGTTCATTTATTCTAAAAAGTAAATAATATTTTAAGTGATACATTTGTTCTGGCTTTAACTTTGGAAGTTCAGCGCCAGATCTAGAAACACTATTATGGCCCTGTTCCCTCCTCCCTCTCAGACGACATGTTGGAAAAGGAGCAACTCTGATGTTTCTACTTCCACTTCAAATCTGGCTAAAACAGGTCAACAAGTACAACTTTCTAGATTGATAATTCTCACATTCTTTCATCATATAGTCTCACTTCCTTCTGATTGTTCAGTATTTTAAAAAGCTGGGGGAGAGGCGGAGGGGAAGATGGTGCTGTTGAGGGGTGGTGGTACTGTTTAAAATGTTAAATAGAAGGGTGGAGTTACCTTAGATAAGAACACGTTATTTTGGGCAAACCACAATTATTTGTTTGGACTGATTTTTTTTTTCTTTCAGAAGGAAAAAAAAGCTTTGAAGTGATTCTGTATCTGACTTTCAGGGTTCAGAGAATTCCCCTGTCAGATGTTCAACTAGAGGTTGAACTTGAAACAAAGCTGCAAACAACTGGTTTTTAGGTGAGGTTTGGCATTTTTAAAAATCTACTAATGAGTAAGATTGCAGCAAGAATAAGAAAATACTAGCAATATGCTTTGGCTGCATTATCCTCTTGAACAGTTATAAACAGAGTCTTTGTAATGCTATAAGGGCCTGAGTTTCATTTTTCTTCAGTATTTATTTCAATGACATCCAGAGTTTTTCACACCCGTTACTGTACATATTTAGAGATTTACTATCTACTTCTAGATGTGTGTTTTGGGTAAGGAAGAGCATAAGAGAAATGCAGGAAAAAGGCAAAGAAAAAGAGAGTAATGAAGCAGTTGTCCTCCTCAATAGGTAACAGCTTTCTGATAAATAAGGTGTCAGTCCATGCTCACACAGTTCATGTTGAGATTCATTTACCTGACAAATTACTCCCCCAAACTTCTAGCTTCATTATTTCCTTCGATAATTATGCCTGCATTTTTTTATTTCTGGAGTGATTTGTGATGGTAGTGAGCATCTGGCATCATGTTATACACAAGTTTCTTTCCAATTAATGTGAAGAAACAAATGTCATTTTCAGGATGTTTTGTTTTCTGAAAAGGGTATGTCCAAGGCAAGCTTCAAGTATAAATGTAAACACACACACATTTCCATGCACTCAAATTCAGTTCAGTGAATGCAAAATCAGTTGCATAACAGAGTACGTGTAACCTTTTCACCCCACTATGATTGCAGTAAATATGGCATGAGCCCTTCAGAAAGAGCAGTAAGAAAACATTTATCACAGAGACTCACTTTCAAAAAAAAGCCAACAGTTACTAAGCTCTGTACTCACCTGGGGATCTCCTAAAACTACCACACTGCCCTGGAAACATTTATTGCCTTTTCAATGCATCTACTTTTTTGTCTTTTTTTTTTTCCACTGAATTCAGTCCTCTAGTAAAGCTCCTAAGTCTCAGTTTACCAAAGAGGAAAACTTTAAAATGCATATAAAAATATTTGTTATATGTAGAGATATTTCTGTCCCAGAACGAGCTGTGTGTATGCTGGAGGGTATTCAACTCAAGAGCATCCCAACTGCAGATAGTCTCTGCACTCGAGCAAAGATATCTGAACTAACTGAGCCACATGAAGAAAGGTAGAGTAGGGATGTCTTTAAATGCTTCAGATTTTCAAATCCTTTGTTGAGATTCATATCTTGTGTTCACCTTATATATTTTGCCCTGTACTGGGCTCAGACTAGAGGGACTAAACAGGTAGATGAGCTGAATTTCTCTAGACAGTTCACGATTGCAATGAGCCTGTCCTTTGTCCCTTAGGACATTATTTTACAGGTGGCTTCTCCTTCCACTTCATTTTGTCTGCATTGAAGATGCATCCACCTTTCATTTGCTTTTTGTTTTGCAGAGGGGGTGTTTGTTTTAGCTCATAGTTCAGACTACATTTAAAATTGCTTCATGCTACTAGTCACATATTTCTACTGCCTCTTCCCAAGGTAAAAACATCATCTGTGTAGACCACATGCACTCTGCTACTCTACCAAAAACTCTTATACTAAATGTGTCTTACAATGGAAGATAAAAAGAATTCCAGACAATCAAGGAAATGAGAGTTTTGGGGGAGTCTTAACTATTTCCTAATAGGTACACTGTTTGTCCTACAACCCTCTACCAGACCTCTCTGGAAATTCATCACCCATGCCCTGAGCTTGCTTGTCTACAGGACTGTGTGAAACCCTGAGGTGATATTTTTCAAGTGTCAAGTTAAAAATGTTGAGGCTTTGGGAGCAGAGAGCCTTGCCTGGATGTGAAATCTCCTTTATGAAGACATTTGGCCCTTTTGGGCATCTCAGCTATGCCACGCCATGCAATTTTCAGGCCACCTCTCCTGCTCTAGTGTCTGGTCTTTCCTTCTGCCTGTGCTGGTGACCACATGGGCCAGCCCAGGCGTAACTGGCAGCTGAGCAACACAGGACATGTGACAGCCCCTTCTCTGGAACAGGAGTACTGGCATAGACCAGTGTAACAACTCATTCCTGTGAATTCATGTTCTCTGGAGCTTTTGTATTCCAGGAGACCTGTATAGAACTGAACAATTGCTGAGGAGACAAGTCTGATAGAAACAAACTCAAAATAATGCTATGGAAGTGTTAGTGCTAGGGCTGACAAGTTCCTATTAGATTTTAGCCAATGTATTCTTGTCTAAAGTCAACATTTGTAAAAAATGCCACATGGGAAATCTCATATAATATACCAGACATGCCAGACCAGCAAGTCTCCTTTCAGTCCCATTGACATCTGTTGAATAGAGCTGACAGTACCTGAGTTCTCCCTGGTGAAGATCCATCCAAATAAATATGGAAATTTGCAGTGTATAGGGGTTTTCTGCAGACTAATTTCTTACTAAAGTACACCTTGAGCAATGGAGCAATCAGTTTCCACATAACTGATTGTGACTAACGTGGCTCAAAACAATAAGGCTCAACTCAACATAAGAGGAAGAAAATCATTTTTAAAGATGAAAAGCACATTTGACAGAAATATATTTTTTTTTAAAAAAATGAAGATAATAAACTGGCTATTAAAAATTATCTTAGTTAAACTTTAAGTAACCCAGCCTTCGCACTGATGGGCAATAATTGTAAAAAGCTTGCAAACAACAGCCCACGCAACTAAACCACCAGTTTGAGGAAACTACAAGGAGGCTTTAAATGAACTCGACAGCTGTTCATCCAGTGTCTTGTTCCTGACAGACTCTATCAGGTACTGTCTGAGCTCCTAAACATGTCCAGATCTGAAGTTATAATGTTTATTCTCTATTTTCAACTTTCCAAAATACAGCTCACGAGTGCAGCAAGATGGGGCTGTCAACTTTTAAATGTATCAGAGGATTCATCCCCTGTGGTCCACTGGGTAGTTTCTGCTGTTCTGCTTACAAATCCATGATATTAATTAAATGTCATGAAACTGCTTATTATCTTCCCTTTTTTTCCCCTTCCCCCATTCAGATTCTCTGGATGTGTTATTTGCAGCTAATTTTATATCCCCTACTATTGTTCTGAAAGGATGGGAGGCAATTATAGGTACATTCACTGAGACTATGTACCCTTTTCAATTACACTCACGCTGAGCTTTGAAAGTTGGCAGTTTGGCCTGTATTATGAGAAAATAATTTTTACAAGGACATATTGAAATGGAATGAGTATTTAGGGGGAGAGGAGGGAGGGCGTTTACTGCTTGTGGCTACCTCATTACAAGGCTGAAATTGCAACTATTTCTAATGCTGCTTTTGTACAAGATATGGCGACAGTGTCGGCATTGTTCAACATTCTTCCACACGGATTTATTACCCAGAAAACTTTAACACTGGTAAATGCCTAATTTATAGCTTCATTTAAAAATATTAAGCTAATAGCAAAGCAAATGGATGGAATTTCCATTTCCTCATGTAGGGCTTTATGCTGTGTCACAAACGTTGCTGTCTTCAGCTTGGAATATTCATCTACCAAGGTCAGTACAAAATGCAAATTTACTTCAATGATACAAAAATCAATTCTTAAAATCTGTGATGTCCCCAAACCTTTCAAGACAGTTTATTAATATCAGTTGATGAAGCCCCACAAAGATGCTGCTGGGTGTTTAGAAGAGACTAAAGCAAGGTGAAAGAGTCAAGAGTTAACAAAAGGAAGAAAGAAATGCAAATATGTTCAACTTTCTCATGTTGTTATTCTCATAAGACAAATGACCATATGCTGAAGTACAACATCAAATTCAATAGAAACATAATGAGCTTAAATGGGATTTTATCCATCTTTTTTCAACGAAGAAGCATCAAGGGGCACACCAGATACAGCTACAACTGAACATCAAAGGCAGTCTCTCAGAACCCAGTGTGCATCAAACAAGTAATCGATGTAAAAAGCAAGGACCCACGCATCAACTGTTGCTGGAGTAAAGGGCATACAGCTGAATCCCTGGGGCAATTTTACATTGCAAAAACTGAACTGTATTTACTATTTTCCCCATTTACTCATTTCAGTCTTTCAGCAAACTCCATGACACTTTAAGCCTTTCAATAAAGCCAAAAACTAACATAAACAAGTGAGTTTCCATAATGAAGGCACCCACACACAAACTGCATGATAAGACAGTGTCCTGTCACAGTTAAACACCACAGAAGTTCCTCCACCTGTGCAGAGCCTGTAGAAAAGCATAATATTAAATTATTGGAGTTTTCCCTAGCACATAAACTTCAGTCTTAAATGATCTGAAATGATTGAGGTATTTAACATTTTCTAGATTTCCATATCTGTCACTCCTGCATGTATGTTTTGTTTTCTTTTCCATTAGGAGAACATACAATTCCCATTGACAAGAGTCCTGTGGGAACTAGAGACTTTTTCAGAGGATAGTTATAACATAGATGATTACCAGCATCAAAAATAGGACTAAAAAGAACACATGTTGGTGCCTGCAGAATACTATCTCAGTAGCAGCTTTCATGACCTTGAGGAAAAGAAACATACCCAATGAAAGCCATGGTAACCTTCTAGGAAAGAGTCAACAAATCCTTTTTGTCAAATCCTTAAAGTCTGCCAAGAGCTCTAACATAGTTAGCAAAGGTTTCATTGACAAGGCAAGGCAATCTAGCAGCTACTGCATTGAGACAAAACAGTTGAGAGCCGATTCTGTGACTCTGCCACTGATCAAGCAAACAGTTTTGGGCAGCTCAGTGTGCTCTCCTCTTATTTCTCTGGAATAGAGGAAATAAAGCCAATAATGACAGTTTGAGGAACACTCCTGTGTCTGCCCATAAGTTCCTGTGGCTTTTGAACAGCACTTACCCTCACATGCTTCCAGACAAAGTAAAACTTCCATTCTGGAGCAGAAACAAATCACCAAGGAAGAAACACTTAGCTTGAAAAACTAGAACGTTGTCATTGTGAGGCTGTTCTTGCAAAAGAAGTCTTAATCAGGAGAGAAGCATTGATTATTATCACCTAAAATACCAGCATACATACTTACATATTTTTATACACGTACATGATATTTGGTAACACTTTCATTTTTTATCCCTCCCAAAAACTCAGCTGACCCTTTTCCAGGTGCAGCTAAAAATGGTTCTGACAACGCAAAACTACCTGCACCCCACACAGCCCAGTTATTGCCAGCTGAACTGAACCCAAACCATGTTGCATCAGTGCTACAAACCCAGAATGGAAATGCCTTGGTAAGACTCACAACCTAACTGCACTTTGAGTATTGTGTTCTCCCCTATATCAGGGCAGAGAGGTTTACAATTTTTTATAAGACTTGTGATGCAACAAAAGCCCAGGCGGTCCTTTTTTACACTGTTCAGTGCAGAGCCTGCGACTGAAATATAGAAATAGCAATAAGGAAATTTACAGCCTGAAAAATAATGTGCTTTTTAGTTTCATTGCTGCTGTAGATGAACTCCTAAACAATGTCCCTTATTGACAGAGAACCCTATTATTGTGTCCCTACAATAAACTAAGCCATCCCAGTATTTCAGAGGATGATCAGTCCCTTTACAACTACATTTATTCTACAAAAAGCTAAAATAGTGAGTAGGCTTGTATTTTTGGAAGGTATCTAAACAGTCTTTGCACTGTATACCATCAACATGATATATTTTCAGAAGAATTTTTCACAGAAGTAACCAGGGGAATAGAAGAAAGCACTTAATTCCATTTAATTATTACAGCACGTAATCATGCCTCTGCACCTCATCTTTACTACAGCACAACACTTAGAAATAGCCCAACAGAGTAAACATCTTTTTCCATTATGTAGACAGAGGATAAACAGACGGAAGTTCCTCTTTTACAAACAGCCAGTCCTGCTTTACTTATCTAAAAACACTTCATAGTTCAACAAGTTAAACATTGGCAGACAAGCAGCGACAGCTGAAACACAACTGGGACCAGCCAGGTCCCAATCCTGACATGTGTTTATCTGCAAAAAGTGAGAAAGTTATTAACCACTGTTGGCTTCATTGTTCTCATTTCACAAGTTTTCTGGAAAGAATATGAACTCATAAGAAAGTGGATTTGGAAAAAAAAAAAACAACCATCACATTTCTTACTTCTAGGCATTGGGTATGAGAAGGAGTGACAATTAGAAAAAAATTGTCTAAATGCATCACTAGTGTAGGGAGGTGCACTTTAATATAATCAAATTATTGCCCTAGTTTCAAAAGACAAATTTGTTCTTTATCACTTCATATTAATTTGGTCAAGTACTATTCCCAGTTTAAAGCTGAATTGAAAACATTTGTGTTTTTCTTCTAAAATCTTCAAATGAACATCTGTTTTCCTCAAAGCCTGTTAACAGCAATGAAAGGAGTCTCCAGCTACACTCCCTTTGTTCTCCTTTTTTTCTTCACAAGGGTTTTGCTAGCCTAATTAACTGACATGCATCATCCCATTTTTCAAAAATTACATGCCTCAAAAGCATCAACAACTGAAAGAACTGTAACAACAAAGAACTAAACACACAGAAAGACCACCATGCAAAGGTTAGTAAAGACAAATCAAGGATTAAAGCAGGAATGTTGTACAGCTTGCTCACAGCAGAAGGCTGAACTGTACAATAAGGATACTTTTATTCTTTTATTTTATTTTCTGGGAAATACAGTTTCAACCTATAAATCAATGCACAGATGTTTTGAGGTTGGCCAAGTAACCAGTGATCAAGGGGAGAGCACTGTTTTCCTGAAGTTTTGTTAATTATGTTTGACGGGGATAACAACATGCAGCTTCATTCAGCAAAAAAAGTTGGCATTCCAAAATCTTCCCCCAGATACCAAAATCTCAGAGGCCAAACCCTTGCTTTATCCATCAGCCTCTCTATCTTTCATCATCTGCTGTTGACCATACACTTTTAAAAGCAGTAGCTGAGCACAGGCAAACAGCAGCATGTGACATGGTCTTCGCAATGCACATAGTGAGTTTTCTTACCAATTAGAGGCAAACTCATTTAATTTTCACAGCTGAACATGCCCTTATTCAATGTCTGGCAGAATATTTCTGAAATCCATATTATGTCTGCATCATTAACTTGTGCCAGGGCTTTCATCTCCTGAAGCCATTTATTCCTAAAACCCAAACAACTTTGACCCTGCAGGGTGACACACCCTTTAATATTTCTGCTTCATTTCTATCCAAAACCACTGACTGAGATCCTTCTGCTGAGTGTTATGCAATCGGGATCAGACAGCTAAGATCACATACCCCTACACTTCTAATACATCTTTCTTATTCATAGGAACTTTATGTCTTGAGTCATAAACTGGAATTTGTTTCTACAGGAGTCTGTGGAGGCAAACATTTCTAATAGGTTCAAATTAATAAAGGGGGGGGGGGGGGGGGAGGGGGGGAAGGAAAGAAAAGGCATCCTTACCTTTTCTCTTTCATACTTCTATTTAAATACATGGATGCTGAGGAGATACTAAGCAGTACAGGGTGGCCAGCCTTGCCTACTGTCCCTTAACATCTCCTGCTGCCACCATCAGAGGTAGATTGCTGGGAATGCTGGTATGACCCAGCAGGGAATTTAACACATATTTGAGCTCAGTAACTTATTTTACTCCAATTTGATGACTGACTCTAGCTTTTCTCCTCAGTTGCAGTAAAACATTCTAGTCTTTAAAAAATACCTTTTTTTATAACAGCAAACACTTCTGCACAATTTTGTGTTTCTGTCTTAGACTGAAGAGTCATTTTACCTCTTACACGTAAAGATCATGTTTGCTGCTAAAGCAGCACTCTTCTACCTGAGTATCCAGTGCTGTGACAAACTGTGCAGGACTGCAGCTAAAGCAAAACTAAAGGAAGAATAACTGTGGACTGGGGCTACTTCATTGCAGTCAGATTGCAAGGAGCAAACTTTAACCCAAGCATGATTCCACAGGTTTACAAACCAGATGAAATGTCTACATATCATACAGAGCACTATCATAGTCAAGGTCAGAACTGCAGCTGGCGCATTGCAAGCCAACAGTTAACGCAAGGGGCAGCCTTAGCTACTCAAGAGATGAACATTCTGCAAACAAACCCATTTGAATTCGGCGTTACGGGATAGACCCACACACACACATGTACACAAGATCAAGGAACCAGGTAACAATGAGAGAAAATGAAGCCAGCAGAATATACTCCATACAATTTAGTAAGATCTAGTGAATCTTTAGGAAATGGCCAGTGAATTTCTGCATTCAACCTTGAAGATCTCAAGGCAAAGAGAACACTTTTACAACCTGATCCAAAAGATAACCTTGTGTAATAAATATATTCATGTACAGAATGCACTCATGTCCTTGCATGATGACTTCAGAGCTCACTCTGTCAAATTACAGTCAATTTAAACAGAAGGAACAAAGATTGGTATGTACGCCCAAAGCAATAACACATAGATATGTTTGCTAATCTTTACCTATTTCCTTCACAAGACTATAAAGTGTGTGCCATTAGGTCTCTTCTAAATGCATTGTTTTATATTGTTCAGTAAGTATATACACATTATTTAAGTGCAAAATATACTACAGAATGCTTAATATGTTCAGTATGTATATTTAATATGAAAATACTGCATTCAAGAATATAATAAATATATTTTTCATATACAGATATCATAGAACATAAATACATATCAAAAACAGTGCTAAAATATCTATAAGGAAATGATGGATTATATCCAAATGCATTCAACACATTATCAGTTAAGATAAATAATCCTTTAATGATTCTGATTTATTATTCAATTTTGCTAGAAAGTATATTTACAAAAAAAAATAGGTTTTTCAGACATGAAACTAGGTATAAATCATTAAGCAGAAACCCACACTTCTCACTCTGAAACTATTGAACTAGAAGTATTAACCATGGATTAGAAGTACAACTGCTGAAGGATTTTGAAAGTTATCATTTGCGTGTGGCAAAAAAATAAAGGAAAAAGAAATGTAGAACCTCATTTACACATCAATGTTTAATATTTGTATCTAATTTAGTTCTTTACAACTGAAACCCTTAAAGAAACCTCTCCAAATATTGGTATCCTTAGGCCATGTAGGGCACAAAGTTTTAAAACATAGCACAAGTGAATTGTGTCTCTTGTAGAGCATTTTTTTCCTATAGGTTCAAAACCACTTTAAAAAGAAGGTGATGATCCCTATTTGACAGACGGGAAAAGAAGAAACAGAAGCAAGATAAAGTAATTTCCTGAAGTTAAACCTTCTGTCACAGCCTGGAATGGAAAGCGCTGCTTTCTGAATCTGCGACCCACCAGAAAGCTCTTCTCATGTGAAGATGAATCGGGTAAGTCTTCTTTTAAATAGAGGTGCAAAGACCAAGCATTGCTTATGATTGCCCATAGGAATATGGTTGATCTTGGATACTTGTTAAGGAGGAGGTCAGTATCATTAAGGTCATTTTTAGCAAGTGGAGACTAAGGCAGGCAGCACAGTAATGGCTTGCCAAGGTCCAAGGCTACCAGCAAGCAGGAGACAGCTGGGAACTGAAATCAAGACAGCTCAATATAGTCCCGCACCCAACATCTACACTCAGAAATGCTTACCAAGGGCATACAGTGCTGAAATAAAACTCCAGATCTGTCATATGTGCCATGTTCAACATCTGTGTTTTTTTCTTATGTACTGACTTTGTTTTTCAGGTCTTTATATTTGAGAAACAGTAGCATATCTTCCCTACTTGCCCCCCAAATATATTAAAAGGTGGTATCTTTATGTAAGCAGATAGAGAATTCACACAAAAAAAATCTTAAATTTCAAATGAAGTGTAGGATTTAATTATTTGAAACCCATGTACTACTATTGTATTATATATTACAATGTAATACATTGTACATCTTAATTGCAAGTATTTAATTTCCAATGTAATGCCAATATTCTCATGAGCATGAAATATCCTTCCCTTGATTACAGGTTTTGAAATACTTATTTTATTGGGTTAACTGATACCTACTCATCAATAACTCACTCAAATGTGCTGAATAACCTTGCTTTTCTATACTTCTGCTTAGGTTTAACTGGCAGATAGTATGGAAAGGAAGATCAATGACGAACTGAACTGTTCCATACTACAAGTTGCCCGTGTCTTTAATCATTAATGTTGTCAAAGACAATGTAACTAAGAAAATCTTTAATCATTATTAGTAAACTTGATGAGTATAGAAAAAAAATAAATTGTAACAGGCAGAACTTGAATGATGGCAACTATCAGTCATTAATGTTTCAAACTGAAAGGCATTTTCCATGTATCATATATTACACCAAATTAAATACATGCCAGCCAGTCAAATAAAGGACATTGATTCATTGATAGAAGGCCCAAAGACAAATAGTACATCTGAATGAGCCCATCAGTCTTTACAGAGTTATTTAAAACGGAGTCACAGTATTTTAAAGTTTGAATTTGTCATTGCTTTGTTAATGCAGGCTCTTCCCAGTTCAAATCAGAGAAGAGCTTAAGAACGTTATCTGAGGTCACTTCTGCCCTACACCACTTTTCATCTGGTAATTTCCATCCAGTAGTATTCTTTTACATTGTTGCTTACTTTGTTTCATCACCTTATGATTAGATAAGTTGCAGACACATTATCCTCCCTTTATTCAATTTCTTGGTATATTTTAAAAGAAAAGGCTTTTCTAGCTCACTGGTGGATGCAGTTTGCAGAACAACACAGACAAAGCCATAATACTTCTATGCCAGGTAAAAGAAATTAAAGAGCCTAAAGTGAGAAGAATTCTCAAAACCCAAAGAAAACTAGTAGCAAGAATAATTTAAATGGTGTAATTATATTCAGCAAGATGATTGATAAAATGGGATGTAATAGAAATACTCTGATTAACAAAGGATGTAGAGAAAGCGGCCTTGGAGCTGTTTTGCTTGCCTCAGAGTAAAATAATAGAAAATTTTTCTCACATTAAATAAACTAAAATTTTATTACAGAAATCCCCAAGAACACGAATTCAGTGAGCTTTAAAAATAACTGACCCTAAAGCAAACATAAAAATATATGTAGAATTAATAAAATTAATTATATTAAATATTTTGGAACTGAGCACAAATCTAATGTTACAGGTCCTGTCTCAAAGAGTATCGGTAGCTTTAGCATGTGAGTTTACCTGTGCCAGAGTTCTTATTATTTCCTCCAGCCTATGCAGTGTTGGGCACCAATAAAGGCTCATTTCGTGTAAGGCATCTCTGAGATCTGGTGTGGCCAGGCCGTTGCCACACTGCAATCACTTCAGAGCCAAAGTGTCAATGCACCCACCACAGGACATCTGAAGCCATCAGGAAAGGATGACTGAGATCATCATGATTCATTTATTGGGTCTTAGCAATTGTTGTATGCACTGCAGGGAACACAAGGGTGATTTCAGATGTACAAGCTGCCACACTGAACATCTCTCAGGAGGTAATTACCTTTGGTCAATACCAACTTATTTGCTGCAGTCTGGCAAAAGATTAAAACTGATTTCGTTATTTTCCCACTGTTAGGAAAGGAACGCTGCCCTCATCTGCTGGGAATTTTCTTTCTGAGGGAACTGAGACCACCAGCAAGGAAGTCTGGGAGCAATCATCAGAAGGAAACAGTTGAGAGGAGGATTTTTATGACCTCTAAGCTGAACTATTTTAGGGACGAAAACTTAGACTTCAGAAATTAATGCAGTCTGACACAGCAAAAGATGAGGTGTCTGTCTCGAATCTGAGCTCACATAGATGTGAAGATACAGACCTGAGACTCAAGGAGCAGAAAATAGCCTGACAGAAGCAGAAAACCCTAAATCATCAAGTGTTCAGAGTCTGGAGGCCAAAGGGAATCCAACCCTGTGTTGGAGTCGAGACAAATTTTTAGTTCTAAAAGTTGTGACAAAACCCAAGCTTTCAGTATGTGAGCTGAGGGTAAGAGATGTCACAGCACTCCCCTGCGCCAGCAGTCAGCCTGGAAGGGTAAACTGGTAACAAGGTAAACTGAAGGAACTGAATTATAGTCTTCTGCTTTATTAATATTGGGCTCCATTTCACCTTATTTCTCTTACAAAACATGTAGGTTGGCATCACAAAACAAACCCATTGCTACTTGACTTAACAGTCCAGCTTCCTGATTTCTTAGGAGCAACAATAAAAACAGTGCAAAGACTGTGATATTCACTGACAAAGAGATAAAGCATCTGAATTATACTCTACTTTTAAAAGACCATGAAATAATGATAGCCCTACTACCAATCAAGCAAGCGATAGAAGGGCCTGAAAGACACTAATGTTCAAAACTGCATGTATGTGAGACAGCTGCATCTGTAAATAACTGTGCATTTAAGTATTTTCTATTGATCTGCTTCTCCTGAGACCAGCCAAGCTCTTGCGGGCAGGCAGGACAATTAACGACTCATGAAGAAGTTGAAATAACAAGCCACAAGGTTAAATCAGAGACTGGTTTAGTTTAGTATAATCTAGCTATCAACTTTCTCATTAGGAAAAAACACTCTGTGATAATACAGTGAATTAAGACAGTAAAATAAAATCTGTCAAATGCCTCTGGCACTCTCTGCACACATTCTGTAGATATGATAAATTTGTGTTGGCTGCTTGGGATTTTTGACATATAATGGCAGAAAATGTGATTTGATCCTAAGTATCACTGAAAGGATTAATAAATCAATATCAACTGAAATTCTTATCAATTTTCTTTGAGAAAAACAATGCCACTGAGTAGAACTCCTAGTATTTTTCAATTGTTTACTTATCCCAAAAGGCACATTTACATGGCTAAAACCATTTTTGATCCTAAAAATAAGGATCATCCAACCAATTTTGAGGTCCAGTCAGACCAACAAAACATGAAATCTGTGTTATACTTTTTTAATGTATTATTCCAAAGCAAGAGCTGTCAAGAATTGCAGAGTCTGGGAAATGAGGACGAAAACTGGAATCACTTCAGAAAGGGTGTAACTGTAGACTAAAAAAGGTTAAGTAGAGCCCAAATTTAAGAGGAAAATAAAGCAGACCCTTACCAAAACTCATATATTTTATTGGTCAGGCCACTTCATTGACTACACTTATTGATTTCTCTATCAAATCCCTAAATTAAAAGATTTTCTTAAAACTATGTGGTTGCATGGAAAAATCCAAGTTCACTAAAAAAGTACAGCGGAGAGAGATGGGCTTGGGAACTCTCCAGGTCAGGTAATGTAAAGAAAATTAAATCAAGAAAACAAGTAACGATGTCTCCAGACAAAGCCCAAGGAAATCTGGAATCACCTGACATGTGTCATACCAGATACACACCCAGGTAAACCCTGCAGTAAAGCCTTTCCCTTCCTCGGCCAATACTCTCCTCTTCTACCTCACCCCTTGCAATCCCAGATTTTAGAACACATTAAGGGGAGCTTTTGCCTTTTCAGTTGGACATGCAATACGCTATGCACTGAGTGTGTCTGGAAATGTTGTTTTTTTGCGGACAGGAGACATTGTACCCAAAACTCAAACACAGAGATTTTTTTTTTTTTTTCAGATCGCACTGAAAATTGTCTACAGGGCAGTTTGTACAAATTTCTATCAACACTGATGAACTGTCTAAATGCACAATAAAAGATTCAGATATTAAGAGGGTCGTTACATGTCCAACACTTAATTATGAGTCCAGTTGTAATTATATGTTCAAAATACATAAATATTATAGCCTAGGCATATAAATTCATACTATAAAATTAAACTCATACCATTCAACTACAATTAAGTCAATATACATAAATTTCACCATATCTAGGCATAGCAAATACACAAAAGTAGACATTCAGGTCTACACAGACAAGTATATAAAACTTGCTTATGAATTTGAAGACACTCATTTATAACCTTAGCAATGCAGCTAATGAACCAGATTTCTATTGGTAGTATTTTAATAGCTTATATCATACTTCATTTGGTAATCTTAAAAGGAATTTACTATTTACTGGCAGAATAAGCAGTTAACTCAAACCCTTCTCACTGAATTACATTTAAAATTCACTATTTCCTCATAAATATTTAAATTAAATACAAACAGGATTCTTGCAAGGCAAACCAAAAAGATTCCCAAAACACAAATACAAGTCCCTGCATGCTCTCTTCAAACTTAGTATTTGCTTTTCATCATAAGTTTGCCTTCTCAATGCTTTAGCATTATATATCTGTATAAAAATTATATATATAATAGCCAAACAACAGTGCAAGCAGTGTCTCAAATTATGAGACAAGCAGAAGGTAGGAAAATTCAAGATGACTGCTGAACCCTCTCCCTCCACGACACTCTTGTTCTTAGACATCAGTGGATGTCTCCAAATATTCATTTATCTGTATTAGTGTTACTGTCTCCCACACCAAATAAGGAGTCCTCAATTTCCAGTCCCAACAATTTAGGATTCCTACTGATCTCTGAGGACCTAAGGGTGAAATTTATCCTTTTTTTAGTCAGCCTCCCATTTAATCCTGCTGGCCTCTTGAACAGAAATATAACATGAATATTAACATCATGAATCTGCAGATGGCATTTCCTGATCCCAAAAGGCATTTCCCTGAAATCTAACAAAATCGTGTGACCCTGTAGCCCTTCTTGATGCTCTTTGCCTGTTTTCAAACTATTCTTCAAGCACCATCAAGCACCCTCAGCAGCACATTCTGAATTCTCATATTTACTCTATACTTTCTCTTTTGCTACTGTCCCATGAGGTCTGATTTTGTCTTTGATGCAGTCAATTTTTATCAAATATTTTCTCCCAAATGATCTGGAACAGTTTCAAGAGAATAAGAGAAAAAATAGCTCCTTTTTGCTCTCAGAAAAAAAAGCTGCTCTTATTTTGAAGAAAAATGTAATAAATACACAACCAGTCAGCTCTCTGTATAGATGTTTAAGAGCTCTCTTTGACAAGACATTCTTCTAATCTTAGAAGGAAAAGCCTAAGACAGCCCTAACCTGTGCCCCAGTCTACAGAGCTCTTGGTTTGGCATCCAGCACCAGGGCTGCACTCGGGAAAACGAGCAACAGAGAGCACTTCAAAAGCCTAATGTAGACAAGGTAGAAAAGCAGCAATTTCCACTTTCCAGGGGTACACTGAGAAATTTGCTGCCATTCTATGCCTTGTGCAGCCTTGCCTGTGGTCCTTGACACCAAGCGCTTGCTGACATGCTCTGGTGGAGATTTGCTGAACGTGCATGTACTGCCGGACACAGAGCACAGACACAGAGTTAAAGGAAAGTATCAGCTTTATCACAAGTTTGGAAACATCTCTAGTTCCTTATTTAAAAGAGGGAAGATGGATGGTTTTTTGTTTGTTTGTTTTTTCAACTGGTGCTTATATTAATTTTAATCCCAAAATACATCTTTAAAAAAACCCACAACTCTAAAATTGAAAACTCTTTTTGGGGCAGATTAGTATAGGAATTGCTTCTCCTGTTTAAGTATCTGGGAAGACTGAACCTTTTACCCTGTGGGCTCCTGTACTCAGTGGAAGGTGTTGAACAGAGGAACATGTAGCCTGAGTACTAACAAAGCAACCCAAGGGATGAACAGCAGCCAAAGGCACCTCCAGAGACTTAAAATGGCTTGCAATTCAGCAAACAGGCAGTAGTGAAGTTGTCCATTGTCAGGTCACCACCAGATCACCATTTTAATTTAAAAGAATGAAATAATAATGATTTCATATAATTTTTTAATATATGTACACACACCCTACCCATACGACTACAAATACAAAAGTTGGAAACACCAGAACATGGCTCTGTTATTAGCAACAGAATGTTGCTATGAACAACCCAACTAAAATTTGCTTTCCAAAAGCCAATGTCAATGTGTTGGAGTCTTGTGCTTGTATTGGCCACCCAGGATCAGCTGTGGAAGCACATTATTTGAAGCAATTCAGTGAAAGCAAGAGTTCATATTTTTTATAAGAGCTTCTTCAGTGAAGGCAAAGGATATCACAGAACACAGTGAAAACACTGGGCTCAGTGGTATTCTGCCTGAGCCACACTGACACATAAAAGCTTTCTCTAAGCAAAATAGATCTGAAGTCTGTGATCATTCAACATGAAATGAAAGAGTACCAAAAGCAGGATTTTCCCTATGACAATATATGACAGGATTTCATTGTATATTGCATAGCTACAATATGGGGGGTCGAACATATCTCATTATTGCTTCAAATCAGATTAAGTTGCATTGTGTCAAAAGTGTAAAATATCCTTATTTAAATCTATTAATGGTTTATGACATTTTTCCACAGAAAATCTGCAACTTGTTTTGCCTTTTGGACTAATGCAGTGCAATAATGATAGTTTGTGTTACCATTTTGCATATTCATAATAAATGGCTTTTGAGACTGGGCAGTGAAAACAAAGAGGATTCATCTAAATCTTCTCATGAGCTAGTCACTGCTTGTGGTTAAGATAGCACAATAAGTTATTCCTTAGATAACTTACAAATTCTATCTATTTGAAAACAAAAGCATAATTCTGGCCTGGAACATCACCTATTCTAGGACCCTACCACAGGGGAAGAAAGAAATCATGTATTTCTCCTCCAGTATTATATAATCTCACAAGGTAAAGCACGGAATTGCACCAGTGGTTGAGTTCTCAGCACAAACTCAGCTGAAGCCAGGATTCTCACTAAGAACATTTCTAGTGCTAGAACAGAGAATTTTTACAGAGGCAGAGTATGCAGAGAGCTCCAAGAGGAAAGCAAGGTCATCCTCAAGTGAGGTGACTGGCACCTAACCTCTGGCTACCTTTGCTGCCAGAATTCCAGATGAAGAGACTCTAACCTTTCCAGAAGTCCCCCTGTCAATAAAAAGCAGCAGGAAATGCACAAACCCAGACATTCTGATACAGTTCCCTTGCACGTAGGAGAACTTCATGTACTCTTGTCCTGAGCAACAAAGGGTTGCTCAGAGTTTGCATGGGATTTTATTCAATAATATTTTGATGTTCTTTAGGAGATTTAGCTGGTGAGCAGAAATGAGGGCATGAGGGCAAGACAAATGCAGCACTCTGCTATGCCATTCTCTCTTGCTCTTGTCTCACACACAGATGATGTTAGTTTGTCTAGCTTTTCAAAAGACAAACCTTTTCCTTTGCCTTCATTTTTGTGCAGGAGCAAAGAAGAATAAGACAAGACTAAGGGGCAATATATACAATCAATAGGCAGGTTCAGGAGAGGGATAGTGCTTCAGACTCATTAATTTTCCTCCTAACATTAACACACTATATGGGAACTGGCCATTCTTGACAGCTGAAGAGTTTGCTGATTGACAAAAATGGATTTCAAAGTATTCTTAGATGCTCATTTTATGGATAGTTCAAACCCAAGACACTGACATGACTCTTCCAACAAACACCTGATTTGCCCAGTCATCTAAACTACCCGTCCACTTAGCCTGTCTTATTCTCTTTACTTTGCTCTCTGCTATCTTATAAGCACTACTGGATTTTATTTTCACACTTTTCCTGTGATAGGAAGAGGTTAGCCCTGAAATACTCATGTAGTTATATATCTACTGCAGATAGAGTCTCCATATCTCTAGTCTTGATCTAGAAGATTAGCAACTGTTTTAGGATTGCTTATATTAACAAGTAAATAATGAACATTAGCAAAAGCAGTAGCATATATGCTACAATATCCCGCGCTACATTGTCTTTATTAAAGCAGCTGAAACATTGCTGCATTCTTATTCTTTAAACTGCATTTACTTGTATTAAAAACTTGAGTACCAAAGTACTTTTTTAGTTCACACTTTTTCGCTGTTTCTTTGGTCAGGTTGTTGTTTTGTCAGTACACGTCCCCATGGCTAGGTCACCTATCCTTCCACAAGCAAGTGACAGTGATAAACAATGAAATTCAGAGTCCTTGGAAAGCTGCTGCATCTTGCCTGGAAGGCTTTGCTGAAGTAATGATGATTCCAATAAACAAACGGGCGTATTCATTTGCAAATCAATACCAATGAGTTGAGTAGGAAATTAAAGGGTGCTTTATTCTCTAGAGGGGCCCACTGGCCTCTTGATTTAACTGCTTGCCCACTGACAGCATTCAAAGCTCCAGTGCAGTGGTAAAACAGGTAGGATCTAAGTGTTCACTTCTAATTACAGCAATCAACATGAAAGCTTCAGTAGTTTAGGAACGTCTTGTGGGTTTGTGTGGTTTTGGGCTTGCATGTTTTTTTGATAAAGTTTTTTCAAGGTGACAAGAATTTACTTGAGCTTTATACATAAGCAAAGCTCCTGGAAATGGCAATTGTTTAACTGGGTCATTAATTCTCTGCAAAGATTTATATGTACCCTTAATTCTCATTTTAGATTAGCAATTGCAACAGTGCAAACATATCTCATTAAGTGCCTATGTAGATTATTTTAACATCAGTAGCACTATTATTTACTCTAAGAATCTCTGAAACTCTTTATTTATCACGAGTGGTGAGTTAAATTTATCACAGAGAGAAATATTGGAAAGGGGAGTAAAATGAAGAGAACAAGAGAAATACATAAATTCTCTGTCTAGAAAAGCTGAATTTAATTTTTTGAAATAGCAAAAACCAGACCAGACATAAATATCACATACCCCATGTTGTGGCTACATCAGTGTGGCTGCTATACTCCTGACATACAAGGCAGCTGCCATCAGTATCAAGCTGTCCAGTACAGCCAGGTTGATATAAACACACTCACAGATTTTTCTACTTCAAAGACCTTAGAGCTCAACACTCCCTCTTACATTCTCAGTAACTACTAATTACAAGTGGCCAACCAGGTCTTTGCCCTTCAGATGCCAGGAGGATGAGCCTCAAAATGGCAAAACTGAATCTTGTCTCAGGTTATTTACAAATTTGTTGATGTTTCAACACTTCCACTCAACCATTTCATTCAGAATTGGTTTTCTTTTCGTCTGTGACTGCAACATTCCACAAATTTTGTTTAGAAATCACAAACAACAGTTTCTGCACAAGTCACCATCAAACTATGGAGTGTTTTGGGACTGATGCCTGCTTGATGCTGTCACTCACACGGAAGTGTTCCTCACAACCCCTAAGAGACCTGTGTGCTTTGTTAGGAAACCAGCACTGTGACAGATTCTCCCTGCTCACTCATATTCAGGCTTTGACCTTTCATTCTACTTCTTGTGTCTTCACCATTCACAGAAATCTCAGAGCCAATGAGCCTCAGTGAAGTAGTTTTTCTACACTGTTTCTGTTCCATTTGGTCAGCGTTGCAAGTCCCCTGCATGAAATAAAACCCAATTCCAACAGGCTTTTAAAGATACAGTTCTTCACCCAGTTTACACTGAAAGATGTCAACACTATTAGCAAATATCAGCAGAGCGCATCAGAAATGTGAATGTTCTTAATGAGCTGAAACAGCTCAACTCCAAAGAGTTCTCTTTGGTTCATTTCTGCTCCAATATCTTTATTTTTCTTTTCCAGCTGCACAGAACACAAATGTTTAAAATCTGTTCTTTCATATTTCCACACACACAAAAATTCCTCCTCTAGTGACTGACCTGGGTATGGTATAAAACACAAGGGGTGTGTGTTTGTGTATAATATATATAGTAGATATATATAGTTTATATTATAAAATATGTAATATACATAAGCATATATATTTTACTCAAACATGGTTGTCATTACTTATATAAGTTATTAACTGTCTACTAATTAATTAATTATTTGTTTCATGTATTTTTATGGTTGTCCTTCTATTACCATTTTGTCTCCTTGGTATTATTTTTAGCACTTCATCATGCCACAGATTTTGCAAATTGGACACTTCCACTGCTTGTTTGCCCTGGATGCTGTAACCATCTTATTTAACCAGCAGCATTTCCAGTGTTAGGGTGTCTCTTGGTTATGGGAGGCATCAGGAATGAGTCTTTCTTGAACTGTGTACTTTTATTAAGTATTCATAACTGTATTCTGGCTCAAGTGCTCTGTTTGCTAGGTTGTTCTTACTTTCAATCAAAATGCATTCAGAACTGACATTGATTTTTAAAATAACTTGTATGCTAGCACAGTTTAGAAAATGAACACTATGGTGTAATGGGGTTTTGTTTGGTAAGGTTTTTTTTTAATGTGCTGATGTACATCTCAAAATATTCTCTATACTCTTTAATAATTTTATCAAAAAACCTGTTGGTGAACTTGTAATATTTTTGAGTCAATATACTTCCATTAAACACACAAAGTCATTATCATACTTTAAGGCTTGCACTTTTCCCCCTTTCAATATTATCTAAAAATAATTTTTAACATGATTTTTCCTTTGGAAAGCTGGAAGCAAAATATGAATTATAAATCATGACCAATCACTCAAGGTGCTTTCCTAAAGAGTGTCCTTGGAACTCAGTTGCTATTTGCACACACATTAATAAAGTGCAAAGCTTTTAAATTTGATTGCTTTAAGTTGAATGGATGGGTCAGTGCCAAACAAATTGATCTCTCTCACAGTGCACAGTCTATAGCAAACTATAACTCCATTACAGTGAAAGGACTCAATTCAATAAATAAAATACAGATTTTTAAAGTTACCTGAACATCTCTACATGCTCTGTAGGACTGCATGTGCAGGCAGCATTATTTATCTGAAACTAAAGCCAACATGCACTATATTCAAAGAGAGTTTTAATATTTGACACAGCAAGTATGGGTTAAAGGCTGCACATCTGACAAAAGGATGGCTGGAGCGACACGACAATCAGTTCTGTCAAATGAAACAACCAGGGGTCAGTGGTGGCAAAGACATACCTGGCAGTATCAAATGAAAGGATGACCTTTTGGGCAGCTTCTTGGTTTGACATTTAGAACTTCAGTCCCTGTTTGAGGTGAACTCAGTAATTGCCTACCTTCTTTGTAACTCCAATACTCCAGCTGGTAAAAAAGAGACTAATAACCCTTTACCTCCACATTTTATGTTCTGTGAGGATAATCATTAGGTACCTATCTCAACAGGAAGAGACCAACCTTGAAAACTAATCTTTGAAGAAAAGCTATGAAAATGTACCTTAACAAAACCCTAAACATGCAGTGAACACAAACAATGGCAAAACCAGCAAATCTACGTGCAGAAACCTGATTGTATTTCCTTCTATGAAAATTTCAGCATGATGATTTCTCCAGTAAAAAGACATTACTGAAAACTAAATTTCCATTAGAAAATGTCCTTAGGGCATAAAGTTTATGTGCTTTCCCACAGAGGATACTGTCAGAGCTGCTTTTATTCCCTCAGCAAAGGAAATGATCCAAACCCTGAAAAAACTGCCTCCTTTCCCAGTAGGACTAATATGAAGGAATTCTGTTCATAGCAGAACAACCAGCAACAAAAACAGGGAGTGTAATCTCTACTTCTCCCAATATGCAGCTTTCCAATGACTGGAGGACAGTACCAATGCAAGTGCTGGTAAGAACTGCACCTGGTAAGAACTGCAAAGACAAGGAAAGAGATGACTCCTAATCTGTGGTCTGGAGACCACAACTGCACAGCCAAAAGGATGATACAGGGCCCAGCCCACACAAAGTGCTCCCACTGCCAACCTGTCTCTTCAGTCCATATATGCAATGCCTTCCAGTCCTTGGAGCCTTTGAAGACATCATCCACACAGTTGCCATTATAAGAAGTAGAAGACCTCATCACATACCTTTAAGGTGGTTTCTTATCCTGTTTCTCTTCCCTGAGGCCAGAAAGTGTTTGAGACTCTCCTTTCTTACTCCCTTCATGGCTCTATACCTGTCACCCCATTCTTCCTCTCCCTTCTACTTGCAGACCTTAAGACATGGTTCACTGACCTGAAATTATTCTCACTGTCATTCACTTTTCTTAGTCACACTCTAAAATTGTTCCTGTCTCCTGTTTGACTTGCCAGATATTTTTAATAGAGCTGATCACATGTCTTCTTGATAAACTTTCTTGTGCCAGCACCTTCTGTCATGGATTTCCTCCTATGACACTCCAGCACAGTCTTTCAAGGGGATACTTTCTGTGACATTCTCCAAGTTCCCAAGGAGGGTCCCATGTCCATTCACTCTGGAATCTTCTTTCTTTACATTAACTTCATCTCAGCTAGCAAACTAGCAAAAAATCCTTGATCATTCACATGCTGATGAGTTTTGATCTA
Organism: Sakesphorus luctuosus; assembly: GCA_013396695.1. NCBI lineage: Eukaryota > Metazoa > Chordata > Aves > Passeriformes > Thamnophilidae > Sakesphorus > Sakesphorus luctuosus. Next base: position 975,014 of record VWZD01008010.1, on the reverse strand, counting down.
CTTCTCTGTGGCACATTTTTCATATTCTGTTCAGTCTAAATTGCTACCCTGTTTTCTAGATATCCTCACAAGCTTCATGTGGATAATGAGATTTCTCAGCCCTTTCCCTTCAGGGAAAGAAAATCCTTTTCCTCAGTCAAAATGGACAACCAGAATATCAGACCTGCCAGTTTGGACTACAACACAAGTGTCATCTTTGACTCTCACTTCTTTCAAAGCTTCTCATCCAGGATAAGCCCAAAATCTCACAGATTCCTCAGACATAATCTTTCTAATAAACAGTTCTTTTTACCCATATGTAATGCTAAAATTCCTTTCCCAGCTCTGATGATATTACATATTGATTACTTCCAAGTTCATCTTTCTGACCTTAAGAATCACAAGCTCCTCTCATATCTCACAAAAACTTCTGCTACAAAGAGCATCTCTAGCCTCTTGCTTTGATCATTTCACCCATCTCTCCACGCTGCTTCAATAGCTCCCTTGTTACCTGTCACATCAAAGATATGCCAACAATCTTCACTTTCAATACTCTATTTTATTCCAATCTTTCAAGTTACCTCTAATTCATCATGAAGATTCTGGCTTTGGTTTCAACCCTCTTCACCTTTTCTTATTTATGAAAACATTTCCACAAATACATTAAAATCCATTTTATTTTACTTTATTTTATTTTATTTTACTTTATATTTTTTATTTTACTTTATTTTATTTTACTTTATTTTACT
>VWZD01008010.1:886900-970711 GCA_013396695.1 Sakesphorus luctuosus | reverse complement strand
CCGTCCGAAATTCTGCAGCCTCTCCTGAAGGCTGGAATCCCCCCCATCTTTAGGTTAAATCTCTTCAGAGATCTGGGTTAACAAATAAAAAATAACAAATAAAAAAAAAAGCTGAAAAGATTGGTTGGTGTAAAGTAAATAATAAAGTTCACAAGACAAATAAAAGATAATTTAAGATTTTTTAACAGATTTGTCAGCCAGATATTTGGGACAGTTTCCTTTAGACCTGACATCCTTATAGATGGACAACAGTAACATTTTGAAATTAATCATGTTTTAGCAACAGAGCACCTGCAATAAAACAAGGATCCAAAAGTACCCTGAAGATGAAGCATTTGGAGCAAGAGGAAGGCCTGGTTGCTGTACATACAGATTTAATGACATTTAAAAATACATGATCACCTCTGCATACGTGCCCAGTCATCAGATTCAGAATATGAGCTGAGAAATCTGGTTCCTTCAGACCAGACATATCATTACTGACATCAAGAGACTTAGTAAGACCTGCTAGTAAAGCAGATTTTAGACTCTTAAGGACTTTGTGTACCTCTTGCCAGTTGGTTTTTTCCCTCAACTGACCCACAAAGCCTCACAAAACTGCTATCAGTCATTGTTAGAGATGCACAAAATTAGATACAAGCCTCAAGTTTCTCATCATTTCAACATTCAGGTTCAAAATGTCATTTAACATTCTAGTAGAGTGAAAAAAATAATTTAAAATTTTAAAATTGTCACAAACGTACCTGCAGTAGTGAAAGGAATGCCATTTAAATGAAGCTATGTAAGCAATTCATAAAGTCACTTATTCACCATTTTTTCTCCATCTTCACAGCATCTACAAACCCACGTAACTGATCCTTCCAAACATACTCACACATGGATCCCACAGATTGAGGTCCCAGTGAAAATAATCCTGTCCCTTGGATTAATCACAGTGAAACAAAATGTAGGAGGGTTTATGTTTTGGGGGGTTTTTTGCCCAATGGAAATAAACTTGCTTCAAGGCCAATTTATCCGAGAATGGGAGGGCTTTATTTTAACTTAAGTTTTAGCAGTTCAGTGGGTTTGCTTGGACTTTATTTATAATTATGGTTCTTTTTAAGCACAAAGAGTTTCAGCGTATTGAAAATGTCAACAACAGCAGACAAGACTTTTGCTTTAAGGAAGAAATAGAATACCACAGGAGGATTTAGAAGAAATAAGGTGGGAATAATTTAATGAACTATTGAAAGAAGAATGTATTATTTCTACAGTTCTGTTACCAGCACTCACAAATCACTACCAGCTCCTTAAACATAGAAATTGCCTTCTAAAAACAGAAGAGGCGTAATATTTTTTCCCAAAATTATTTGCCAATATTTCAAGATGTTTATATGCTGCATATAAAACAGAGATATGGACTAATATGCTGAATGTTTGCAACATAAAAAAGAGAGAGATGTATGCCAATATGAAATGCTAAGTGCCAGAAAATTATTATTGAATTCTTCCTCCTGTTAAATTCTGAAAAGTAAAGGTCCCTGCTTTCCGAGAAAAAAAACATTTCAAACAATTGCTTGTGGGTGCAAACTGTTCAAGATGCCATAAATAATTCATTCAGCTCCAGTCAAGTAATAACATGTCACCAGCTGCAGAAGGGAAAAAGAGAAGTCTGGAGCACTGTTCACTACCAAGTGCCAACTGACAGTGCTGTGGGACTAAGGTACTCAGCATCCTCAATGCCCAGGAATGAAGGAAGGCCACAAATCACTGGAAAATGATCCCAAAAGCCCAACCAAAAGCAAGATACCTGTATTTATTCTAAAGAATCAGGTAGAACATTTAATATGAACTGAGGTAAAAGAGAAACAATGAGCAGTCTTTGCTTTGTAGTGAGGACACAGAGACAACTATATGAACACGACAGAAATAAATTACAGCTGTTCAATCCACTTAGCCTGGAAATTTTTAGTTTCAGCTCTAACTGGGATTACAGTGATTCACATAACCCTGCTGCACTGGTACAGGTGGTTTGGATTAATTTTTAAAGCAATTAATCTGCTCTTTTTTTACTACTTTTCTTTTTAAACTTATTTACTGTCCAGGGCATGCAAAGGGTTCTGCTTTGGGAAGTTTTGCTGCAGGGACATGCATATAGACAAAGAACTTTCCTGCAGTGAGCCCACTAGCTTAGAGGCAGGGCAGACTCACAAGACACTACGGCATTTTCAAAGATCCTCCTCAACAGTAGCATTTTTTCACTTCAGTGAAGATGCCAAAAATACAAGTAATGCTGAGTTAAAGGTTTTGTAAAGCCAATAATGCCTTCTCTTTATGAGTCAATAATTACATGTAACTGGGTTACAGCCTCCATTTTACTGGTTCTCAAAAGTAAAGGTTATATATAAATAATGAAAAGAAGGAAGATCAAAGCAAGGCAATTGATATCACCTACGGTTATAAAGACAAATCTCATTAAAATACATAGCCCAAACAAACCAGATGTGTTCTGTGAAGAGTTAAAAACCAAACCACAGCTGTCAGGTACTGCACCCCCACCACGGGAAACTTGAGAAGCACTAACCTACGAGACCATTTCCTCCTCTTCAGGTACATTGTGTCTAAAAAAGTCAAAAGTCTAAACTTACTCATGCAACAAATTGTTCCTGGTAAGTCTTCAGAAGGACTCCTGGGTCATGTAGAACATCCTTCAGGAAGTTCAGGAAAGCCTGCTAGCCTAATTTACCAAAGTGTTTCTATCTAGTGGACCCTTGAACACCCTGAGCAATGACACCTCATTGAACTCTCTTGCCAAGCACTCCCATTGTCCGATTGACCTCCCTGCTAGAAAGCATTCCCTGTTTAGCTTCGGGTCATTACTTCCTGTTAGACAACCCATGATCACCTTAAATAATTCCTCCTCCTCTCATGTTTCTTCTCAAGTATTTGTCAGTTGTATTCCCCTAGGCAGGCTGTATATAGCGTGTTCCTGAGACCTCTCTTCATAGGTCATGCTCTCTCACCCTTTTATCATTTTTGTCACCTCTTTGAACTCTTTTTTCCATTTATTCATTTCACTGTACAGCCCTTAATGATAAAAGCAATCCATATAAATATACCTCTACTTGCAACCAAAAAAATGTATTGATTGGTAAGTGAAAGAGAGAGGTGAAACCCGGATGTCACAAAGAGGGAGCCTTTTGAGTCTCAAATCCCTGTGTCTGGGCCAAAGAAACTACCAGAACAGCTGAAAGTGATAAATCTTCTCATTTTTTTAATTATTACTTTTTCATCTTTTTTTTTTTTTCCTATATATTGCCTTGAAAGAGGATCACATGGTCTTCAAATTATAAAATTGCTCTTGCTGGTACATGTCCACCTGTTACAACTGAGACAAAGACAGCCAGGACTTTTGTAGGTGGAGAATGGAATATTTATGTCAACTGACTAAGGAGGAATCCTCTTTATATTAGATTTGCTTCAGTCACAAAGCAACCTTTTAATGCAAAATCTAATGTGGCTAACATTTTATAAATTCATTTACCTTCTCTTTTCTAAATAACAGCTGCTTCCATGTTTAAATCTATACCACTGAAAAGACACTTTTCCTTTCTCCCTCTCTCTATTCTTACAGTCAAAGCAGTTTTATAGCAAAATAATAAACCTTGAAAACTTATGAAATGTCAGTGGTTCCTGCTGCAGTAACTTTGATATGTGACAGAACAAGGCACTGGGATGTTAAAACAGTTAAATGAAAATTATGTCTAAATGAAAATTAAAGAAATACTCCCAAATTGAGTGCTTCTAGGATTCAATAGTTTTTCACACATGACATGGCAGAATCCCCTAACTTTGTGCATCCAAAATCAGAGGAGATTTCTCTTGCCTGCCCAAGAAAAGATAAGTGAGGCTGAAACCTGGATCCACATATTTTAGCAGCAAAAATGTATCATTTGCAACATGAAACCACCAAAATACATCTTGTACCAGCTTCCAATGGCTGATGTATACCACCAGTGCTAAGAAATATTTGTTAAAACTGTTTATGTCATGGTTCATAATCCAAACACTGTTCTTATTTTTGTTCTGCATTTCACAGGAGGGTCTGTATGCAACACCTGGGTTTTATGAAGATATGTTATTAGCCAATACCTTCACAAAATGTAGGTGAAGTTTTTCAGGCATTTTTTTCCCCTATTACAAAATACCAGCTCACCAAAACTGAAAATCTTAACAAGGAACCTCTTTTTCACATGAAATTTTCCATTCAAAAAAAGTTATGGAAACAAAGCTTTAAATCCAATTTCTTCTCTTTGTTTTTCAGTTTTTCTTTCTAACGAATTAAAAAACACAAAAATATGAAAATAAATATGTGGAAAATATAAAAATAAAATCTTTGCTTTTTTTTTCTAATTTTACTACATATATTTTTTAATAGAGCTAATTTTTTCCCCAAAACCAGAAAGAGAAATTGTTTCAGAACCTCAAACAGCTTTCAAGGTGCAGAGCCAGATTGGTAACAATACTAGTCAGCATAGAGGAATATATTACCTATAGCATGAAATACTAAGTGCAGAAATTAGTAAATCCATCAAAGGCACTTACTGCCACACATTCTGAATGATGCATTTCTGTAAATTACATAAAAATGCATATTTCATTTAAGCTGAAAGTTGTTATTCCCGGCTCCCTGAAATTGGGCTGCAGATAATTAGTAGCACTTATTGACTGAGATATTGAAGAATTGTAGTTATTTGTTAACTCCACAAAAGGCAAGCCCAGCCTCTGCCATAGAAACCTTCTCCCCTACACCGTACACCTCCCACCTCAAGCCTTTTGAGAGTTTCTCTCTAAGATTTAAATTTTCTTTTATAAAGCTTTTCTGAATCAATCAAGATTCAATATAGGAAGATTGCCAAATAAATTACTTTTCATTTCTGCCCACTGTTAAACTCCTGCAGGGAGCTGGAAATATATCAGGGTCATTAGTCGTAATGCCTATATTACACAGAGCTTTAAGGTGAAGTGAGTGGTAAAGCCATTTAATACATGAGTCTCTACACTCTAGACACCTCAGGGTCCTGACAGTGCACTCACCTAACTCCTAACAGTTCTGGAGCCTTGAGCACTGAAGGGGGACACGCTTTCATAGAATCAGTTGGGTTGGTAGAGACCTCTGAGATCATCAAGTCCAACCCTTAATCCAACTCCACTTTGATTACCAGATCATGGCACTCAGTGCCACGTCCAGTCTCACCTTAGAAACCTCCAGGGTTGGAGAATCCACCACCTCCCTGGGCAGGCCGTTCCAATGCCTGACCACTCTCTCTGTAGAGAACTTCTTCCTGATATCCCACCTAAACCTCACCTTGCAGAGCTTAAGTCCATGCCCTCTTGTCCTACTATTGGTTGCCGGAGAGAAGAGTCCAATCCCCACCTGGCTACAACATCCTTTCAAGTAGTTGTAGAGTGTGATAAGGTCTCTCCTTTCCACCCAGTTTGGGTCTGAACAAAGCAAGGTGTTGATTTCTTTAAAATACCTGGTTTTGATACTTCATTAGGACTTGCTGGCAAACTCAGCAATGTGTATTTCTGCTGGAGGTCTGCTAAGAAGCAAATAAAACAATTGGCTGAGCTGTGTAGAGCTTATTACCCTTTGAGGGCATATGCTCCCTCATTCTGCCCTTGGAAATCCCTGTGTATGCATAAACACTAGTAGAATTTATCTCTGTGCTTAGTCTTTTCCAAGCTACCTACTTGACTCATTTCTTTCTGATAAAATTTACTCTATTACTTTAAAAATCACAGATGAACATAAATGTGGATAATTTGCTAATGCCATTACAGTAAAAAAACCCTTAATGAGCTAATTTGAGCTGATTTTTTTTTAATTTAGCAGGCTTTGATGCAGCAAAACTGATAATTGGAAACAGGACTCACCCACATTTTAATTTCTGGGTTCAATCTTATCCCTGGTTAGTTAAAAAAGAATTAAACCCCCTACTTCATTGCCAGATTCTTAGCTAATGAATACACAAACTTATACTGAGTCTCCAACTCTCATTCTCAACTCTGACACACAAAGTACTGTAAAATAATTCATTATTTAATATTAAGAAAGCTGGATAAAACTAATTAATGTCAAAAATTAGCCTACAGCACAACATTAATTAAAGTTTGCCCAACAGCTACCTCCCTGTCCCAATTAGCCTCATTGATTTCAAGAAACTGCTAAGAAAAAAAGACAAACATATAACTCCTACCTCATATTTGATAAAAATACTCCTTGATTCAACTTTCAAAGTTCCATAATGTGCCCTTTTAACATGATTTTGGAGATTTCCAGCTCTCTGGGCACATTATATTTCATTTCTCAGACTATTGTAGATTTTCTTGTCACTTGTCAACAGTGGCCAAAATCCAGGACAAAAGTATTGAAACAGAAAACAACCAGGAAAAAAAAATTACTCCACAGAGCTGTATATTGTATTGAAAGTGCCCATCTGCATTCCCCACAAAGGATGCATTCCATGGAGCAGGTGATATTTCAATCCTCTGGCACCAGAGCCTCACAATCCTATCTGACATTTAACAAACAGCACTGTCAAAATGGTCAAACACGGCAAGGGATAAGTCATAGGACGTGTTTCCAAAACATCAATGATAAAACAACAGTGCACTGACCTCATTAATGAAAGTCTGGGCTCCGCGTGGGCTCAGCAGTAGGATCGCCCTTCGCAGCGTGTCCCGATAGCGGTTCAGCTCCTCTGTTTTCATGGTGGTGAAAAGGTTGGAGAATACTCTGCTGATGTTCCTGTCCACTTTTTGTAATGATACATCAAGTCCCAGTCTTGAGGCCTGATCGAGAAATCCCTGCAGCCCACGGATGTCTGTAACACAGGCGGAGGGGAGGAAAAAAAAAAAGAGAAAAGAAAAAAGCCACTGCATCAACCTTCACCAGTCAGGCAGGCATCACTAATTAGGTGGAAAAGACTTTACTTTTTTTCCTGCAGTGCTATCAAAAGCAAAGTTTTCCTCACAGCCATCTTCCACAGCTCCCTTTCATAGTCAATGCCTTGACAGGGAAACTCCATCAGGGAAACTCAACAGGGAAACTCCATCAACCACCTTTACCCAGACATCTGTGAATGCCTTTTAGCAAGAGCCAGTTCATGCACTTGGGTGGCTCTGCAAACCTCCCCAGAAGCCCCAGGCCACAGAATTTAACACTGCACAAAGTCAGTTCCACCCCAACAACATGACAGTTCAAATGCAGAAAACCAGGAGCAGATAAATAAGCAGGGGATAAATCACTCACCCCTGAACTTCTTTTCTACCACAACTTCACATGCCTGCTTTTTCAAGAAAAAATGACAATATCCAGAGCACACACCACCCTCCTTCTGACTTCCCCTTTTTCTCCCTGTCCTATAAATAACTTGTCTAACCAGAGGTTTACCATTTACCTGCAAGCCCATAAAAAGGCCTATAAAGTCCAAGTCTCTTTCAGTAAATTCAGGCAAACAAGCCCATTCAAAACATGTTTCTTTGTGCTTGATGCCTCAACTTCAGGATGACTGAAAAAATATATTTCCTTAACCACATTTCGGGGCATCAACATGGAGGAACGCATTTCATATTATATTCACGCTGAAAACTGCTTGTTCAAACTGTGCTCTGTCTTCCTGACTCTGACTTTTTCTGTAATAAATTTCTGAGTTTTTATTTTGTAGTTAAATTTAGAACAAGCCAAAGGTGAAAGTTTATACTGCACCAGATTGCTCTCAAAATTAACAGTGACTTGATCACAGCTGTACCATGTCATTTAGGAGCCCTCAATCTTATGGGAAACATGTAAAACTTGTCCTGAATAAGAAAGTACTGAAGCATCTTTTCTCACATTCATTTCTCACACTTTCATCATTAAACTTCAGCTCCTGAGTGAAACCGAATGGCTTAAGTTAGAGCACTGTTATTGATCTCATAATAAAAGCCGCTCTTCGGAAAACTTTGCTATAACTCTAACAATCTCTGTAAACCACATCATAACACCAGGTGGTTTGCCTTTTTTTTTCTTTTTAGTCATGGGAATAACCATCTTCTAACACTGCTAAAGTCAGAGAACTGAACACAATTCCAACTGAAAGCAGTAGCACTCCTTGCTGCCCCACCTGAGTGGGCTCTTCTACCATCACCAACCTTGGTGTTTCATGGCCACAGAATATACATGTGATCATCTTTTTTATCTCCTTGGAAAATGTCTTATGAAATCTGACATAAGTAACATCTTGTAAGGATAGACCAGTAAAGAATTTAGCTCATGAACAAGTTCAATGTATTAGGGTCAACCAGAAAATATCAGATCCAGAAGAAAAGCATTGGAATTTGCCCTTCACACTTCTGCCCAAGTATGGGAATGCTTGTTAATGTGATTAATTCAGCTTCAGAAATGAGCTGAATTACAAGTACACATCAGAAGTAACAGAAACTAAGTCCAGCCACAGCAGACTCCCTACTGCCTTTATAACTGTGCTTTAGTTGACATGATCATGATCATCCCTCCAGCCAAGCCCACCATGAGGAAAGGTGAACTCAGGAGGGTTTTGCTGGTCTTTTGCTGCTTGACTGAGCCAGCTGAGTCAATAGCAGCTTTATCATATTGTCTAATACCTGCTAGACTTGCTTACAGTATCCTGAGTCAGTGAGGAAATGAAGGGCTTTATTTTTATGCAGGCATTTCTGGAAGTCATCAGAAGACTTTAGCACTTGTATAATTGCTAAGCATTGCAAGCATGCTGAAATCATGACAGTGACAAACAACTATCATTTACAGGTTAAAGTATTTCACTGAAGTTGTCAAAGCAAGTTGGGATTTTGTTAATTTAAATCCAGTGAACTATCATTCATTACTATACCTATGCACACTTTCTGGATATGCAATACACAAAACACTAAGATTTTTCTTTTAATGATGTTTAGCCCTTCAAAATTATTGCAGTGCTTGACAAGCAGCAAGAAAATTCCCTTTTTTATGGCTTGGTAACAACTTGTCTTTTTGTGCAACCCTCTAAAGTTATCACTGAGTAAAGGAAAGCTGTTTACAAAAGATTAACTGTGCTGATATTGCTCTAGGGGTTTCTTTTTGCCTTATGTTTTCAGCTGACCTGCTGAACTACTGGTTGGAAATAGTCCTGTAGACCAGTGCAAAATACTTGATGCATACGGTAAGACTATTTGGACTTTGAAGAGCATTTTATACTCCCTTACAAATCCTCCCCCCAAGGAAAACAGGTTATTTTCCAGTTTGAAAAATGAAAAGCATTCTCATTTTTTCCATCTTCAAAATCTGAGATGGAAGAGACTGTCCAAGCTCAACTGTGCAAGCACAATCTGTGAGTTTTTCACAGATATAAGTGAATGTGAATTTATTCAGTGTCAGCAATTAAAAAGAACTGTGTGATGTTATCTTCCTGAAAGCTGACATGCCTGCTCCTACATGACACTGAGGAGAAGGAGAAGGTTTGGTGGGAATTCAGAGGTGGAAGTGGGAACTGCTGAAGAGAAGTGTTTTAGGAGGCGACAAACAATTTTAGGTGCCTACACAATGGGATCTTTTTTTCACAAGTAATTATTTGTAACCATTAACAAGAGGGTAATCACTTCTTAAATGTATCAGTACACAAATACACAAACACATGCCCATGTGCAGGAGCATCTGTTTACAAGACATAATAAATTAGGCTCAATTTTATTTTATCTGACATATGACACAAGGAAATGAGTGCCCCCATTTTTTTTTCTCCATGTAGTAGATCACAAGTCCATGCAACATTAAACAAAAACTGAGTTTTGTTCCACAGCGCTGAAATAGAAATACAGATATAGTTATGAATTTATTTTCACTTCTCATAATCTAGGACAGATCAGCCTTTATTTCCTTCAAAACTAAAAGGAGTTTTAAAAAATTCACATATAATTTCAGAAAAATACAGGGTTATGCAAATGCTTCTGTCTGTTAAAATGCAATTGTTTACTGTGTCTCATAGTCCTAACAGTGACTTTTTACTGAGTTCAGATTCTAGTATATATTAGAGGTATCTGGACCATTATGGAAGAAGTAATTTCTTGTGCCCATTTATTACATGTTTTCTAGGGAAAGTATAGCAATCTAAACTCTTACTTCCAGCTAGTACATCTGACAAAAGACAGACCAGTTTGCTCTGAGTACATAACCTACAGCTACCTCTGCCTTTGGTTTTACAATTACTTCCTTTTGCTCAGGTTGTAGCCCACACTCAACATTAAAATCACACAGTCATATTTTAATTACCTAATTGCCCACCTGAGTTGTGCAAGCTTAACATGCAGAGCTTTAGAGGCGATATCTGAAAACCTCTCTTTAGAGAACAGGAGTTTCTTAAAGGTGATTAAACACATACACTTCAGAAGGAAAACTGCACTATAGAAAATGCACTCAGGTGAGCACCTCTCATAAAAGTGATCTGTAAAACTGAATGATAATTGGATGTGTTTACAATACTCTAGTGTCAACCACAATCATGTGGCATCAGCAGCTTGGAATTAGAATAACTCACTAAAGCTTCAGAAGTAAAGTGAATTTCTTATTAACTTTGTGCCTCTTCTGTTACATCTGACTGGAGAGAGAATCTCTGTGGCCGAGGGCCTTCTTCCAAATGCTGACATATATACAGTATTTCCAGGCCTGACAACAGAACAGGACAATTTTAGGGATAACTATTACAAGGAGGGAAGGAAAGTCTTGATGCACTGCTAAGATATGAGTTCTGTCACTGTGACTACAAAACTAATGCTTGCCATAAATAAAGGGCTTTATTGTACTATAAGGAATAATGGGACATATAATTTCCTGCTGGAGGCTAAGTTGGTTACTGCTCTGGCTGATTGGAACACAAACATAAAAGAACAGTACTGAATACGGCATTAGCTACCTGTAAAGCTTATTATCACCTTCAATGTAATTAATTTTTATTACATTATTTATAATCTTGTTTATACAAAAATGCTTGCAGGGTCTACCATAGCACTCTTCTTTCATAAATTTACAGCTTCTGATTCTTGGCCTTGACAAAAGCAGCTTTAAGCTATTATTTTTGCCTGAAACAGCTGTGTGTCTGGGCACAGCTGGCCTTTTAGGATGGCTCATTGCAGAAAGAAATTTCCAGGAGGTAAAGAGCACTATATTGTCTTTTCAACACCCGTTCCTAACCCCACTTGACAGAAATAGAGACAGCACATGGCCAGGAAACATTTTACTTTGGGTAGAAAACAGCTGGAAGCAAACTGAAGTACCAAGCTGGAACTGAAAGCAAGGTTAAAGAATACCAAGATATGATTTCACACCCTGCCTTTCTTCTCCAAGTTAATTCTGCGTGGACTAAGTGTCATCCCCAAGTTCTGTTTTCAAATATCCTATGCCAATCCTATCATTTGTACATATGTAAGAGGGAAAAGTAACTAAGTGTGAAAAACAATGAGATCAGGCGACAGTGAGGGTTAGAGTTCTCATTTGCAGATTGTAGGCTCTACACTTCACACTTTTTTTGCAGTGTCAGTTTTATTCAAGCATTATTTTGATGATACTTAAAGCAGTGAGAAGAGTGTCAAGAAGACTTGGATGGTTTCATTGTTTTAGCTTTTATACACTTATAAAAATACATTTACCTTTTCCAAAATTTTAGAAAGGGTATTCAAGGCATTGTTCCTTATACTTGAGAAATAGTGACTTTTTTCTTCTCTTGGAGCTTATCTTTCATACAAAGATCCTGTGCTGATAGTACTTTTATCTCTCTAGATGTCAAATTGGACAGAATACATCCCACTTATTATTTCATTTCTTGAGACGGAATAAAATCCACAGTTCAGAATTCACTGATTTGGAAGATAAGCCATAAGCACTCGGAAACAAGTTTCCTAAACCACTTCAGTTTCACGGGTTTCATTCTTTTTATCTTACACTTGCTGTTCTGCCTAATTTTTGCAACTGAAAATTGTTTGCATTAGAAATAAGGGATAACATGACTGGTGTTAGAAACAGAGACACATATCCTGATGATTAGACTCCTGCTTGCATTGTCAGCTTTCTGAATAAATTATTTTGAATACCATCTTTTTGTCCTTGCTGCAGATAATAACCTACTTGAGGGATTTGAATATATTCCAGTATTTTAGAAAACTAAAAGTGGACATACTTCAGAAGTGGCTCTTATTCTTCAGTTAATAAGTAACAAAATTCTCTTTCTTCAAATAACAGAAAGAAGACTTTTATTTATGCTTCCAAAAAGGAATTATTTTGTCCAAATCATCTGGAAGAATTAGATTTTCTGCAAGCTCTGAAACTTTCAATCTATAATACTCACAAAATTATTTTAACTGTTCAAATACATTGATTAGTCCAGAAACTATAACAAAGTCCATTACAATAGATATGACTGCATTAATTTTAGAATATAACTGCTTATTGGATCCCAGTGAAAATGTGAAATTATATTATATATATGATATCGTTCTTGCATGCTTTTAGATACCCCAGAACTCACAGTAACACTATGCAATTACATTCCATTTTCTTTTCTTTTTTTTATAAAGAATTGAATTACTAGGCAGTAATTATTACAGCAATTAGATATAAAATCATATACAATAAATCCATTAATTAAATTGGATATTTTTTTTATTCAGCTTAGATAAGAACAGCTGTACCAGATGTGACCAGGTGAGTTTTCTGAGCTCCATAACCTGTACTTGATAAAATATGAAAACCAGGAGTAAATCATGGATATCTCCATTTAATATTCCCCTGTCAACTCAGTTTGCAGTGCAGGGGATTCCTCAGGCAGGTGGGAGTTCTATGTATTTCTATGCACTAAAACTCAAAGTAACCCTCAATGGCTTTGTTGCTGTTCTGTGCAGCAGAGTTTCCCCTTAAGTCCAGATAAACTATGAGCATCCAAATCAGTTCACAACCAGCATAACAACCTGGGAGTTTCCAGGATCCTCCTGGACTCTCCCATTTCCCAATTTCACCTTTCTCTCCTGGACGGTTCCACTAACATGGATCAGACACAAAGCAACATGTCAGCACACGCACTGCCTGACCAGCCCGACCTAGAAGCTGCATAGTCCCTTCTCAAAGAGATGAGAGCAGTGCAAGAAATCAGATTATTTCTGCAAAGAATAAAGTAGGATATTAGAAAGTTAATTTTTGGGAAATGCACGGAATATTGATTCACCATTTAAATCTAGATCACAGGCTGACACTTGACCACCCCTCCACAGAAACTCCAAGTATTACCCACGTGTGTTTTGATGCAAGTGTCAGGATCAACCAGATGCAAAGGTCTATTCAGAACTCCCAGTGATATCAAAGGTTGAAGATTGTATAATGGCTGCAAAAATTTCCTGTTGTGCAGTTATACTGCCCGCATAGATATTATTTTCAGGCTTTTAAATACAAAAAGTACTTTGAAAAGAGTCAAATCACACACGTTGGTTATTTTCACTCCTAAACAGATGGGAAAGGGTCAGTGCGCCATAATAAAGTCAGATTTGTTGCAGCACAAACAGATGTTTTCAGACCTGACATATCATAGAGGCAGATACCACTGTTAACCATATTTAAAAGTTGCTCTGCACAACCAATGTTTCATACCTGGAACAGCTGATCCAATCTGAAGGTAACTGGAGATTCCCAGGAAGCCCAGAAGCACAACAGCCTTTTAAAGGCTACAACAGCCCTTTCGCATTTTACAGGAAAGGTCAACTACAGGTCTCTCTTGCTGGATGTTAACACTTAGCATTCAAATGTACAAAGGAAACCACCTCAGGAAATTCATTACTGTTACAAAAAACGTGGACATATGCTACACCTGATGTAAAAACGGAATTCACTGAAGAACCAGCATTTCCATTCAAATCATCCATTCAATTCTTCCAAGTGCGATAGTTGCCAACTGTTTGCCCAATGGTAAACCACTGAAATGAGCTGTAATAGCTTCTCATCTCACTACTGCTGTTTATGTATCAAAATACTTTTAAAGACACTACGCAGTGTAACTGCAGTAGCTTCTTATAAGACCTAAACCAGCTGTATTGATAGAAAATATGCTTTTCCTGATGCATAGCCCCAGTTTAATTAAAACATTCCTTTCACTTAAACTAATTTTAATTATTGCCTTGAATTACTGAATTTAACATTTACTGTGACGGAGTACCAGCAAATCTGAACACCCACCTAACCAGTGTCCTAGGAAAATATCTTTCTTCTCCTCGAAGGCTGAGATACACCTTTGCGAGGTCATATTCTACATAAACGTCTGAATTTATGGTGCCCATTGAAGGTGTTGGGACTGTAAGCCTGTCTGCTTTCATACACACATAGCTATTATGTTAGGAAGCTGTTACTGCATGGTAACATTGGTTACTGTACTCTCACATTTGAAGAACACCCTTCATAAACAAAACCAGTAGCCCTAAACTAGTGCTAAGCAAATGCAAAGTATCCTAAAACAAATCAAATGTGCAAAGAGCATGCCTTAAATAGAGAGGCAAAGGTTATCTCTTCTCATTCAGAGAAAACCAGAAATCACCTCAGAATTTGAGAAATATTAGTGCTCTGTGTGTACAGCTAAGTGTCCAGCAAAGACAAGGTAGAAGCACATTCCCCCTTGGATTTAATGGATTGCAGAGCACATCTCCCTCTTGCTTAAATCAGCTTTAACTACTGCACGTTCCAACCTCAAGAGAGACAGCACTAAAATTACTGCAGATAAAGAAATTAAATTTCCCCTTGAGGAAAGGCTACTGATAGGAAGACCTGAATCTTTCACATGTGACAGTAATTATTGCTTGCATTCATACAACATTCTTTCAGTTAAGGATCTCACTGTACTTTATAAACACCTGTAGAGTATAAAAAACATAAACTCTATAAATACACATTACAGAAGCTAGTTGCTCTTATACCTACTTAACTATATGTCAGCAAATAATAATTCAACTCTTTATTGAAGAAAAGTTCTCTCATTTTTGTAGGTTCAAGTAAAAGTCAGCTCCTCTGGGCACACAAACACCAGAAGGGCCATCAGAGCTGCCAGTTCTAACATTGGCACCCTGCAGGGCTGAAGTCTCTACTAAGGAAACAGAAATTGTCTTCGAGGTTACTATTTCTCAATCAGTCTCAGACTTTTCAGAACCAAGTCCTTACCACTGTTAATTTTGTACTGTCTCCAATCTCCTGCACTGCACGTTGGCAGATGCCCCAGTTTCCCTCCTTTGCTCACTCTCCAGAGCACTCAGCATGAGGTGGCACAGGGGCACTGCTGGTCCCCAGTGCAGTGCTCTCTGCCTGGGTCAGGCCTGGCTGCAGTTCTGACTAAGGCTCTGTGTCCCCACACCACACACACCATATGGACACCTGCTCACGTGGAGCCTGAGCTACACAGAGCTCACTCGCCCTGGCAAGCCCATCCTGAACTACTTGGCTGATACTTGCTCACCTGCTGGCAAGGAAAGGACAACAGTGTGCCCATTTTTAGCTCAGAACTCAGGAAGAATAACCCTTTGGCCAATCTTTATTTTATTTACCTGAAGTCCACCAGCCTGTAATGAGGATGGTAGTATTGGAAGTTTAATTTCTTTGGATAGCTGTTTGACTCACAAAGTGCATTGGAATATAGACATAGAATTTGAAAATTATAAAAAAATTATGCATCCTTCTTTAATTTCCCACTTAAAGATTTTTTTTCAATATAACCTCCATAAAACTCTGCACAAAAATTGAAAGGGATACAAAAATCAGTTATAGACTACTCTGTTTGCCAGTATTGTCTGATAAAAGCAAGATGAGAAGGATCCCTATTGAGATAACAAACCTCTTGGCAGGAGCAGGAGAGTATTGAAAATAAAAACTATGTCACATATAATGACCGCCAATTTCTCCCTCCTGTAAGAATATGCCAATCACAGACAAACATTAAAACAGAAAAAAATCAATTGCCAATTATTCACTTGCATTATGACAACTATTTCAGTACAATGGCAAATATGAGTCCTCCATTCTGTAACAACAGAACTCTGATCCAGAGCGGAGAGGAGAAAAAAACCACAAAACCAACATGCCAGAAAACAAAAACATAAATCTGCTTGTACTTTGTCATCAACTAAAACCTCCTCAGGCATCCCTGTCTTAGTTCCCTGCTTTTGGAACCCAAGGAGTAATGATGACTGAAAAGACAACTGGTAACTCGGAGGTGATACATTGTACCAACACTAGTGCCAAAAGATTCTCTACTCATCTTATTGTAAACAAGAGTAATATATTTTAACAGGCCAAAAAATTAAATGTTCCAGGCCTTAGTTCTACATTCAAGTGTGTATTTTGCTTTTTGTGAGGAAACTGAGTGCCAAGTCTCCTCCCACGTACAAATCTCTGAACACATGAATCAGTGTTCAAATAACTACTACACACTGTAGTTTATTCCTGTGAGGATAATCAGGACAAACATTTTCAGTGCACAGAACTTACACCTTCCTGGATGTGAAGCCCTTCTTTCTCAAAACACCAATAAAGCAAAGCCAAAAAAGCTTCCCAGCTTTTCAACCAATGTTCCTGTGCAACCCTTTCTCTCCAAACTTCAACCCTGATAGTTTAACAGTTTATTTCCATGATGGAATACACGGCCTTTGTGAAGGTGCTGTAAACTTGCTCTTGTCAGGCACACCTAAGATTGTTTCATTGGGTGGATTTAGGTCTAGAGAGTAAATCTGATGAGGGGTGGCTGAAGGAGCTGGGGTTGTTTAGTCTGGAGAAAAGGAGGCTTAGGGGAGATCTTTATCACTCTTCACATCTACCTGAAGGGGGCTTGTAGCAAGGTGAGCATCAGCCTCTACTCCCATGCAGCTAAAGGCAAGACAAGAGGAAATGGCTTCAAGCTGTGCCAGAGGAGCTACAGACTGGACATCAGGGAAAATACTATCACTGAAAGGCTGGTTAGGGATAGGAACAGGATGTCCAGGGAGGTGGTAGAGTCACCATCCCAGAAAGTGTTCAAGAAATAACTAGATATGGCACTTAGTAATATGGTTTAGCTGGCACGGTGGTGTCCACTCAAAGACTGGACTTGATCTTGGAGGTCTTTTCCAACTTTCATGATTCCATGATTTTATATGTGCCCAGACACAAGAGCGAATATCCAGTTTTCACTGAGACACTCCATTAAAAAAATTAACAACCATATGTAACATATTTTTTATTCTTCTCTGCACTGTACTATAGAGCAACAGCAAAGAGAAATATTTACAGGAAAAGTGTCTCCACATTAAATACTCAGCTGTAGAAAAGGACAAATGGGAAAACGGGAGCATAATGCTACACATACCATTTCGATTCCATTAGTGTGTCCCCTACAAATTTAATTAAAATAGCTTTATTTGAATAAAGCAAATACAGCAAGTATCCTGTGTTTACTAGTCAAAACCATTCCCAGTCTGGCAGCAGAGTAAATCTCAAAAACCTCCATTCACAACTAGCTAGAAAGTTATTTTGAGATCTGAACTCAAGACACCCAAGAAGACAAGAGGAAAAAAGCTCTTCACATTCAAAAGCAAGAAGTCTTTGGGGTTCTCAGTTTACCTCAGGGGGTTTATTTGCATGTTTATAAAATTGGGGCTTCCTATGGCATCTCCTTTATGTACATTTATGAGTAAATGAAACAGGAGATGTATATGCCTCAGTACATTTAAATTTGATTGTAGGACTCAGAGAGACAGCAACTCCCTAAAATCTGACAAGCTTTTATCTACTGATCACAGTCATTAATCTGAAGGCCATTTAAGAAGTCCAATCTACCCTAAGGTTAATATTTCAAGAGGTCTTACTTTTTTCCACCCTAATTAACTTAATTCCTTAGCTAATGGCTTCTAATTCACTGGAAAGGAATTAGACAACTCCAAAAGTCACCAAGAAAAATCTTATCATTGGAAAAGGCTGTGAAGGACATCTCTGGCTGAGAAGCTCCATGCAGGTAGTGGGTGATGGCCAATCCACAGATCTTAACATAGTGCACAGAAGCACACACTGTGCTAATTTCAGTTACTTTAAATAAAGCAATGGCTTGGAAAAGGAGAAGATGTCATACCAAAAAGGATGGGATAATATGTTACAGCCAGGCACCTAAAAATCCATCCATCAGGTAAAGACAAGACTAACATAATTACTGCCTTCTCATTTTTCTCTTCGTGTAGAGTAACTGGAGAATGAAAAATAGAAACCTCCCCCCTTAAGAAAAGCTTCCAACTGTTACAATGTAGTGAAAGGTAAATAAAAAATATTAAAAAATATACCTAATAAATTCACATTACTTTCACATATTCCAGTTTCTGAGGAAAACAAAACTCTAATTTTGCTGAGTTCACATGAACAATTCAACTAGGTGATATTTTAGTATAAAGGTGTCTATTTAGGAAAGTCTATGTGAACTCTACATGAACTATACATAGGGGGTTTATATTATTATTATTTTTATTTCTATCTTTTATTCTGCTCTTCACTCCCAGGTTTTTATTCCTGGGGCACAGCACATCAAGCTCTGCATCTTTATAGCTTTAAGGTAACTCTTCCACATACTGTAGTTAATCCTAAAAGGACCAGATGAGAACTAACATTTCTCACTCTATTAGCTCATTTATGCACCAAGTATAGGTAATATAGTAGTTATCGTAAGGTTTGTGTTTATTCATCATGATAATCATAGTGCTTTGATCCTACATATTATGTTCAAGCATTTCTGCATCTGAAATATATTTGGTTAATATAATTAATAATTTGGGGCAGGGGGGGAAGCAGGGTGAGAGACTTCTTGTGAGGAGAATGTGACCCAGATCTTTGAAAGGCCACTTAAGAATGCCAGCTGGAAATCTTTGAAAGGCAAAATAGCACTCAGGGTTTTTCTTTAGCTTAGATTTCCTTGTTATTTACTGATGTGCATTTGAGCAAAAATGAGGTTCATTCCAGTTCAGGTGTTTCTTCAAATCTCTTCACTCACTCATATAATCATTTCTCTCACTATCAAGAGGTTTTTCTTGGTCACCAAGTACATTAACAGATGAAATCGGCACCTTCTTCCTTCCCTAAGCATTTATTCAGATGCATTTGATGGCATGTAACTACGCTGACTTCTACAGCAGCACAGCCAATATAGCTGTAAACTTCAGGGAATGAACAGCCATGTAAACTGCTGGGAACACCCTTACTTCAAAACCTCCTAGCAAGAGGTTGCAGATACAGTTTCACACTTCATTTCTTCTGACATGTCCCCAGAAACGGCGCTGTGCTATCCAGTGAGAGTATCTGAAACCACACGCCCCAGCCACCTCCGAGGCTTTCTTACACTAGCTACTGTTTCCAGGAAAAAGAAACATTTTTTTTTCCCCTGGAAACAAGTACTCAGTGTTTGTATGAACAGAGCTCTTTTGCTCAAAAGACTGGAATGAATGATCAGCAAAATGTGCTTTAACACCGGGAAAAGAGAGAGCTGGAAGTTACGTTCTTGAGATTTAGGAGGTCACTGATTACATTCTTTATATAGCAGAACCAATTTTTTTTCCTCATTTTTAATGTAGAAAGACATAAATGCTAAAAATATAAGTGTCTGGTTATAATAGTATCCTGATTTATGTTTTCTTTCACCCCCTGTAACCAAGTATTACAAATTAAAAAAAAAATTAAAAAGACATTTTTCTGTTCTTTCTGAATTTATATCATCTTAATTTTTCTGTGTTGTATTTCAATGATTGAAACATACAAATTTAACTGACTTTTAATGAGTGGAATAAGCCCTTATTCTCCTCTTACAGAGTGATCCATCTCTCTCTGAAGTGATCAATGGTCCATCTATCAATTCCACAATGTTGTGAGGTTTACATATGTGAGTATGTGTGCGTGTGTATAGATAGATACAGATATAAATATAAATGTAAGCATGCCTTCTCAAGCCCAGCAAGAAAAGTTTGACCAAAACCACAAGTATCTGTTTTAATCTTAGTAGAGTGAGAGACAGAGAGGTGTAAGAACAGTAAAAGTATTTCCCTTGAGCAACCATAGCACAATTAAAGCGCAGAAGCTGAAAGAGGAACAGTAGAATGAATGTAGACTAGTTAATTGAGGATAAACACCCTAGTGGAAAAAAAAATACTTCTTGAACTTTGCAGTATGCTGATGACAATTTGAAGAGACAGTGAGTAAAAAACCTACTTAGAAAGGAAGAGAATGAACCATCTGAAATTTGCAGTGGATTTAGAGAAGTGCATAGTCCCCTGTGCTAAAAAGAAGTGAAGAGAGATAGCAAGGTTGACTGTGAAAATGAAAGAACTGGACACTGAAGAGCACCATGGGAATATTGAGGCAAATTCTTCTAGCAGCTACTAAAGAATAGAAAGAAAAAAAACAACACAAACTGAAGTCTATCCTCAAGCCTGCTACTTATTTACATTTTTGACCTGGTTCTGAAGAAAACAAACAAAGAAAACCCCAAACCTCCCATAAACCAAAACCAATTGAAAATAGTCCAAATGAACTGTTCAAAAACTTTTCCTTATTTCTGATTTTGTCATTCACTACAGCAAATTATTTTTTGTGATGTTTACCTGACACTGCCTTTGCTTCTTTGTACCTTAATTTCTATTCTTTCTTTTCTATCCAACCTATCCCTTATTCCCATTGCAATAATAGTCACTTTGATTTACAATTCCCTTCAGACAACTGAACAGGATTATATATATATATACAGACACACATAAAATAATTAATAAAAAACTAAATGAAAGTTCATGTTTTGTAAGAGTTTTTGTAAGACAAGGGTTTGAACTTATTTTTTTTTCAAATTTCTAATTGTGTTTACAATTTTAGTGTGATACCGTCATTGGAAAGATTAAAATAAGCTGCAAATACAGCCTTTAAAGATACAAGCAGCTGTTTGTTGCATTTTCTACATAAATAATAGGACTGGAGAATTAAAAGAACAAGTGATGCTATGGAGATTTAAAACTCAAGGTTGAAAATCATTCTGTTATTAGGCAAATATTAGTACTTTCTCCTTTTTAAAGGCTTTCCAAAGGTCTGTATACAAACTGAAATGTCTGATGTCTCAGACTCATTAGATGTCCAATGTCTATTTTTGTTGCAGCCTGCACTTCAACTAATTTGAATGTTTATTATTAATGCCCTAATTATAGATTTCATATAATCTGATTACTGTTACAAACATAAAGGTCAAGTTCCACTTAAAGTTGCCCAATTTCGTTTTAGCTCTAACTAAAATTAGCTGAAAATTAAGTAAGAATGAAAGTTAAAATTATTGTATCTTATAGGTTCATAAAATGTATCTGACAATTTTTATGAATTGTACTACATGGAAACATTGTATTTTTGCTTTCTACTGGCACATATAACTAAGAGAAATTTAATAAAATTAGAGGGTTGTGTGTTTTTTATGGCAGCAGTTACCAAATTTGAATGTCACTTTTTTTGTGCAATTCTCCGACCTGCTCACCTCTAGACCAGAGTACCCTCACCTCTCAGTCACTCCTCCCATGAAACCATTAATAGTCTATGAGCTTCTCCCTTTTCCCCAAAAAAGACTCTGCTTCCCACCATAAAATGTCTCTAAAACAGAGCATAGTCCTCTCAAGCACTGCAAGTCAGCCAGGATAGTCACTGTCCTGTGGCCAGACAAGGAGCTGGAGAGCCCCTAAAGCCCTTCCTAATTCCTATGTTCTCTTGCAGGCCAGCTTTTCCCCCAAATGCCCATGCTACATGCCACTCTATAACATCATTAACAGTGATGCCAGGATCCTTTTCTGTGTCCTTGAAGATGCCCCTCTGCAGTTCCTGGCAACTCCACACCAGCACTGCTTTTCCCACACCTCCCAGAGCTGCTGCAACACGATGCAGGAGAAGGGAAAAGAGCTGTGAGAGCAGGGAAGAAGAGCAACCAGGGTGGTTTATTCCGCAGACGCAACCCCAGGACTGGAGAACCACTGCCTTGCAGGGTAGAACCTGGCTATAACTCAGAAAGCAAACAGTATTTCCTGAAGGTTCAATGTGCCACTTCAGCAGCAGCAAACTCACACTAGGGTTAAGAAGAACTCATTATAATCAGACCAGGATTATTCTCTAGAAGAAGGAATTAAACTTGGGGAAAAAACTTCTTCAGAATTAACAGGTTTAGGTTTGTTTCTCTGTTGTTTAAATAACCTGTTGCAGTGTTAGGAAGGTGACATTCTATAGCACACCTCCAAACTCGCCCTGTCACACTTAACTGGCATGGTACCTCCCTCTCACATGGGTGCCAAGGCTCAGTGTGTGCAAGTTCTTAGCACAGTATTCCCCTCTGCTTCCTCTCCATTTGCCTGCAAAGGCTAAGGTCAGAAATGACAGCTTGGTCTACCATTTCCAGATGGAGAAATAGGCAGGCCAGTCCATTTGGATAGAGGTGGGATGGCCAGCTTACAGAGAGAGAAATGCCAGCTCTCCATACAGGAGCAGAGGGGTTTTTTTCATGGCTCCCTGCTGTCTTGATCCTGAATAATCTGTAGCCAACTGTGTTCATCAGTCTGTGCTCATCAGGCTGACATGCCCTTCTCTGCAGGTGGTCATTCCAGCAAACATCATCCAACTACTTTGGAAAGGCAAGAATATTAAGCAAGAAATGGCATAAAACCTTTTGGTACTAGCAGATTTTGATCATGATAATGCTTATTAAATCTGATACACTGGATGAATACACACATTTTTATTACTCATCTATGTAATTATCATAGATATAATATTCAAGTTCTGATATTGACCTTAACCAAGGGTTTGGGCTACAGTGAAGGAGAGGAAAAAAGTCTAGGCAGAAACTTTGAAAACATTGGGCTGCTCAGAGGAATACACCCATGATTTAAGTCCTTAGAACATGATCTATTCATCACATACAGGTGGAGCACAGGTACAGCTGAGCATTTTGGCCACCAGTCACAGTATGCCTGGCAATGTAAAAATATAACCTACATTAAAATGTGATTTATATCACTGGTAGTTATTAGTTTTAATAACTGTAACATTAGAAGGCTAAATTATGTATGTTTATTAACAATGAAAGTGGGCATGTGAGTATTAATTTCTTTAAAAGTCCTGAAGGGCATGAGCCAGAAAACAAGGAAGACTTCCAGACTCCATTTCTACTTTAAAAAATGTCTAAGTTATACCAGTAATGATCTCTCTAACTATGATTTAGATCTGCAATTCCCAACTACTGCTGGAGGAAAAAATAAACCTTCCAACCTTCTAACATTTATTTTCATCTAAAAAAAACATCCCTAATGTCCAAGGCACATTTGAATAAGTGACTTGTCAATGCTCTTCATGGGGTTATTTTCATATCAAATCATCCTAAATTCACTTCTTCGTGGAACAGGCACACAGAGGCCTCACTTCCATGCCATCCACTCAGTGAAAGCACTTCATGAGACAGGATTCCTTCTCTGAGGAAGTACATATCCAAACAGAAAGGAAAAGTGAGGAAAGCAAAAATTAGAGTCAAATTATTTACTCTTTAGGGTTGCACAATAAGAAGAAAACCTGAGATCTCAGATCTTTCCTACACTTAAGCTATTCATCTATGGCTGCTGGCAAGTCTCAAAGGTTCATATTCATCAACTTACTTAGAGGTCTGATGTTGCAAAGGGATGCCTTGTGACAATTTCAGAACATTAAAGTCTACTCCCCCGTAAAACTGTTAAACTCCTAGAAACTTTTAACACTATTCTAAAAGAAAAACAAAAATTTAATTCCAGGTGTCTGTGCCTCCACTCCCCCTCTAAATCATTAGGACTATTATTTTATATGGTTATTGCAAGGACCAAGTGCTTTAAAGTGAGTAAATTATCCAGATTCTACATTAAGAGCAGCAATATTCACTTACTTTAAATAGATCATTAAGAAACACATCCAAAGGCTCGCAATTCCTTTCATTTTGTCTTCATTAACTTCCAAGCATCTGTGGACCTGGCAGAGTTTGGTTAATGGTTGGACTCAATCTTAGATGTCTTTTCCAACCCTAATGATTCTATTAAAAGTCAGCCACGCAAGGGGATAGGCATATCCATATATATTTTTGTCTTCTCTGCCTTATCCACCAACTATATCTCACCACAGCCCAGTTCAAAGTTGGATGTTTCTCCTTTTGTACCACAATTCATTTTACAAAAAAACTTCAGCTGTACCTACGCTATTCTTGGACTAGGGCAATGTGCTGTACTCAGAGATATTTTAAAATTAACTGGAAGAAGTATTTTTCCTTTACTTCAAGTTCCTTATTTCAGATCTGCTCTGGAACATCAGTAAGTGTTAAGCTCCTGCAAAGCACTCTATGGACTGCTCTGAAGAAACCTCACTCCATCCTACTCTGACATTTGTCGCTGTTTCCCTCTCTATCCCGCCTTAGAACAGTCCCCAAATTATATGCAGGGATGGATTTTTCAGCCCCACAGTGCTAAGAGATAATAAAAACAGCCCAAATAACTAACTTTTAAAATTAAATAGTAGCTAGATTTCAGTTATTAAGAAAAAATTAAGAATATAAAAATCTTTAACATCCAGGGACTGAATAGATTAAAATCATTTGCACTCTGTGACAAAAATCTATTTCCTCACATTGTTTACTGCCAGCATGAAGGAACTTAGTCTCTATAGTGACTTATTAGAAATATTACCAGTGATTCTTTTCAAAAATCAATTCTTGCTGATAATGTCAAAAATCCCACTAATTAAAAAGCCATATTGGCAAAATAAAGCTAGGCTAATAGGATCCTGGAAGAATCAATCACTATAATCATCTGCTGCCATAAACTCTATGGGAAGATTACAAATGTGATGCTTCAAAGGAGGGGAAAATTCTTTTAAAATATAATTTGAACTTTACTTCTGAAATATCATGACCGTCATGATCCATCACCCACAGTCACTGCCCAGACTTACAATAAATCAAAGCTATGAGTCAATGGTCACAATCAATCATTGGAGAGCAAGTGGTGGGAACGGCACTGCCATGTCCAGTACATGCACTTCAGATTATACACGAGAGAATGAGTTAGTAAATGGCAAACAAAAAGTTGAGAGTAAATGCAGAGGATTAATAAAACCTTATACAACAACTAATTAAAGTAAACAAACTAAAAAAAGACAGAAACCCACCACAGAGATGCAGCTGAAGCGAAGCTGCATTGCCTGAGGTGTGTGGGAGAGCGTGATTACTTACACACTGGAAATTAAAGTCTTGCTCAAAGGAGATGTTTTCTATCATTCTATCAGAGGAGGTAAATGACCTTGGAAGAAGTTTAAGCTGTGAAAGAGTTATTCAGGTAGAAAAAAAATGACCAATTACAAGAATATAACTGGTGGCTGTTTGGAAGGAGCCTCAGAAAGCGAAGGCTTTGGGAATGGAATTTATACTGGAACCAAGATATTTACCTGTTTTTCAACTTGTGAGAAAGATCCACTCCAGGCTACTTATACTTAAGAGCAAGAAATCAATTAAAAAAATCAGACCAATGCCAGTCTATAATACAGTTTAAGTCTAAGATAAGCCTACAGCGAAAGAAAATCTCACTATGTATATCCAAAAAATTGTGTAACATTGTATTAGGTAATTTGCTAGGCTATGTCAGACAGAGACTTTTGATTGAGCATTTGTATATCTACAACCAAGTATCTTGCTCCCAGAAGGCATCTTGACAGTCTTAAATGCTGTGTTGAAGAGCTACCAAAGACAAGGTGCTTTAGTCAAATATCTTATGCAAAGACTTTGCCAGGATAGATGATTTTATAATTGCACTTTCAAAAAATAAATCTAAATTCAATAATCAGAAGAAATTTTCACCGTGTGCTCATATAGTTCATGTAATCTATTTGAAGTCTTCTACTTCCATGCAATAAATTGTGAGAAACAAATCATGAAGCTCCATTTCAAAGGAGTATGTAGTCTAGCCTTCATTCACCACACTGGCTGAAATTTTAATACAGAAATTGCTATCATTTCCTGTGAGGCATTAGAATGGCTTTACTCCAGTAAATTGTAGATGTCTATTAAACAAAGTTATGGTGAGAAACTGAAGACGAAGATTTAAATTCACTGTCAAGGGTTTTCACTTTAATTATAGCAATTTCCAGTTTAAAGGAAATGAATATCCAGGAAAGCATTTAAAATTAATCCTTCCCTTCAGAACTAGCACTAAAATTCAGTTAGGAGTAAAATATGATTATTTCATTTCAAATCTTGTAATCTAGAATAAAAAAATATTCAATTGTGTATTTATTTGGCAGTAGCTCACTAGGCAGAGTAAGGTATCAAAGTCCTTAACATAGTTTTAAAACTCCAGTTTCAGCTTTGCTTTCCTTCATAAACCACAGATCGGTGATAATTATGGTGCCAACCTAGTTGTTCTACATTTTCTGTCTTCAAATTCCAAGTATAAATATCAGTGAGGGGCACTACTGTATTTTAAGGTAGAAAGAAATTGCAAACCCTCTGTCTGCATAAAGGTCATCTTAACCTCTTCCTTTTCTAATGCAAAATGAGACATTTGAGAAAAGACAAAATACACAGTTAAAACAAAATAAGATGGCTAAATGCCATTTCAACTCTGTCTCCAATTACTGCACACAATAAGCATTAATATTAATAGGAGTTTATGGAATCCAACATCCACTGCAAAATCCATGAGAAATACCATAGTTAATAATAGAAACAAATGCACATGAAACAAGAAAATGAATACATACCCATGCATTTCACTTATGCACATCTATACACACACAGGCATTCTCTCAACAGATTTTTATATTACTTTAAAAAGTTCAAAAGAAAGGCTGACAACAGCTACTTAATGTCAAGTAACTCAGCAGAAGTTTGAGATGGGCAAAAGCTCATGTCACACCTACTGCATAGTAAGTCAGATTTCAGCTGTTATCAATGGGTACCATTTCACATCCTACCTGTAGCATT
The DNA here is from genome assembly GCA_013396695.1 of Sakesphorus luctuosus. Taxonomy (NCBI): domain Eukaryota; kingdom Metazoa; phylum Chordata; class Aves; order Passeriformes; family Thamnophilidae; genus Sakesphorus; species Sakesphorus luctuosus. The sequence goes on along the minus strand of VWZD01008010.1, from coordinate 943,649 downwards.
GAATAGAAAGGTACTTGAACTACATGGGATACAGGCTAGTGAACACCTCTTAGCTTCTGCCATTCTTGCAGTTCAAAGCTCACAATGGTTTTGCACCACAGTGTTTAAACCTGCCCTCAGCAAGGTGTCACCCAGTAAAGATGCACCTAAGAGTATAACCAATTCTACTACTCAGAGAAGTTTGCAGGAAGGTAGTACAAAGCCTATTAAACTAATCCAAGTTACATTAAAACCACCAAATGAAGGGATTCTGTGAGATCCTAGTTTTTCAAAACTTTTATGGACCCATTTTGGAAAATAACAGTGGAAAACAACACAGCAATATGAACAATAAAGTCTGCATTTTAAAAGCTACACGGTACAGTGTTGGAGAATGTAAGTAAAGAATCAAAAAGACACACCTCTCTGCTAAGAAAAAAAAACAAACAACAAAACAAAACAACCTCAAGACCTTTAATCTCCCCTCAGTCAGATGCCATGAGTCCTTTATTGTCTTTTCCATTTTTGATGGAACAAGAAAAATACCACTTGAAAGACTTAACTATTATCTGCTTACTACCTTGCTGACTTGGGCTTAGTATGCATTTTCTAGTGGATTGTTCCTGAACATGGCCCTACATTGACAAGCTACTGTAAGGAAATCTCACCCCAACAGCAGAATAATCAGTGAGACATAACTAACACCACAGTGCTCTGATTCTTGGGTTACTTTGTTGGCAGCCACAGTCTATCATGACCTCAACCTCACCAAGTAACAAACTGCATTCTTTAAGAATCAAATGGAAATCTGTCAGCAATCCTAGCCCAGGAAGGTTGCTGTGACACACCCTGCTCCATATCTCATTTATACATTCAATTATTTAAGAACAAATGTACAAGTTAATATACAAACCTCATCACTGATGGGAGCTTTTTTAATAAGGGGCCTTAAGAGTTGTTTTTTAAACTATTTATACTTAAAAGCCTTATTTATCAGGAAAAGCCATGCACACTCCAGGAATTCTGCAACTAGCTAATGATTGGAACTAAAAGATTTATGCCATCCTTGTCACCATGGTATCCAGCACACTCTATTCGATGATTCCTTCCTGTTTTCTTATTTCAAGCCTGCTGGTCCAGCAGTCATGAAGTAAACTCCTTTGGCTGGCTAAAGCATCTGATCCTGAAGCTTTCAATACTAGCTTGCAAACACTTTGCTCTACAGTTTTCACCGATATGTACATTTAAAAATGTAGGCAGAGGTTTGGAAATTTGAGGCTAACGTCACATGTCTGACCACATCAGTTCTTACTGCTGGCTGTGAAACAGCCCTTAAGCATGCAATCACTTCTCAATAGTGCTGGAAACACATCCTTCAAAGAATATGGACCTAAAGATGAATAGGATCACACTAAAGAATTCAGTAAACAGAAACGAGGGTAAAATTAAATTAATCCCCCAGTGCAACATGTTGCATGGGCTTCCTAAACAATTTGTTTTACAGCCTCCATCCTTTTCTCTCCACCATTCCACCAGCTCAGGCTTCACATCCTTCAACCTGTGCCACCTCACAGGTGCAGACTAATGCTCCCTCAGCATATGGCAGACACACAGAGACTAAATCAATCTCCTTTTTCTCTCTCTTTCTCCAAAATGAGGTCAGACCTAACAGGAAAATACCCGTTTTTCACTATCTACAGTGCTGAATTACTTTGCAGTGCCTCGGAATGGACAATATCACTTCAAGAACAGGGAAACAGCATTATATAGTCACCTGTCCCAGCACACCTACGTGCAGGACTGCACGCACACACTCCTCACTTGATGCACTTCGCTTTCCTGTGTGAGACTGCCATGCTTCCAAAGCGCAGAGCAGGAGCTCAGAAAGATTACTTCATCTTCATTATTTTTATGCCCTGTCATGGTAATCATGGAAGCCAGGAATCCAACAGAAAGGGAAAGAGGCAATACATGCAACTTCTGCCAGATTAATTTCATTTTAGGCTGGTGGAGAGTTTAAAAAAAAAATTAAAAAGCATGATTCATTTCCTATTATTCACTGTGAGATCCATTCAATTACTGCTCTAACAGTACATTGGAGCAAGGATAGCTCTCAGACACAGGGAAAGGTCAGTCTGACCTCTGCTTCTAAACTCTGCTTAACACTTGTTTCCAGATTGCACTTTCAAATGCCATGGTAAAAAATGCACACACAAGTCCAAAATGCACCTTTTCAGCTGAGCACCTACTCCAGGTAAGAGAGAAGCTGTGAATTTTAAAAAAAGAATTATGGAGGATATGTGCATAATATTGGCTGTTGGAAATAAACTTGATTTGAGGAGCTTGGCTCCAGACACAGAACAACCCTTCCAGTTTCCTAGCTTGCTTAAATACAATTTGTTCCGGTTTATTGTGTACAAACTTATTATGCCTATGTTAGCAAGAGTCTCAATAACATCCAATGGGACTTGTAGCAGAGTACTGACAGAAGAACCAAACTCGCAAAACCTCATCCCTAGAAGTAGCACACCCTGTGGTGGACCTTCCCTGGCAGGGAAGAAATCTCTTGCAGCAAGTCTTGCATATAGAACAGTTTATGTCAGAGGCCCAGGGGTTAGCTCCTGAGCAAACTGACAAACAGGTGGATGGAGAACCGTGAAGATGATCTCTCAGAGGAAGGCAGAGAACAGATAGACCAGAGCACCAAAAAAAAGTACTTGCAATTCTGTACTTGACTCTTAGGTGCTCACATCATCCTGAAGCAGGGGTGTTGGCTACAAAAATATAGGTCAAGGTGTTCTTTATAAATGATGAACCAGCATAAAAATCTGTGGATAAAGACTGAACCACAGAGACAAACACCATTTCACCTTGTGGACTTCAGTTTCCGGAGCCATCTCTGGCCCCCACCAGCACAGTCCTTGTTCTCTGTAGTGAGTCCTATCCTTGCCTTGATTCCCATCCTTCCAGAGCTTCTTGTCACCGGTCCTGTTCCAGCTTGTATTTCCACTCTCACATTCCAAACCACCTCTGTCCCACAGCCCACTGAGACTCTCAAGCTGAAATAGAGAGCTCAGATCGGTACTATTATCTCAGTGTAAGATGAACTTGCTTCTCAAGAAAAACCACTGGTCATATTAGAATGATAGATCATATCAGGTTTAATTTTTTAGGTTTAGTAGGTAGCCCATCCTATTTAATTTCATATATATATATCTCAATATTAGATTAAATTTTTAATTGTTCAGAGTTAACGATCCTTGTGTGTCCCTTCCAAGTCTCAATATTCCATGATTCTATGAAAGGACTTAGTATTTGGACAGGGCAGATGGAAGAACAATGTTGACTTCAAACAGAAGGAGGAGACAAGCATGTACTATTTGACAGCTACAAATGATAGGCACAGTTTTGTAAGCTCTGCCCTGATCTGTTTTCATGTACATGTGTCAATTCTCTTTTGAAGTCAACAGGAGGCCCCCTAGAAGAAGAAGAATGTACTCGAGGCAAGCAGAGGAAAAGCTCCTGTGTTTTGACAAGATTGTGTGTGTATGTTGTCTTGTATAAAACATCTTCACAACTGCATTCAAAGTACATTGTCTATAAGGTTACATGGGTCACCCACTTCCCCGAGCACACAAAGCAGTGGAGTTTCCACGTGTACTTGGATTAAAGCAAAAACGGAAAAACCCTTTTTGCACTGTACAAAACAGGAGTCTCTGTTAGCGGATGCAGCTCCCCAGCTTGGAGGCTGGGCAGGCTGTGATTGAGTGGGTGTTTAACAAGAAATGGCATTTGACTGTCTAGCCTGTCCATTCTGAAGGGCTGCAGCATGAACGAGCCAAAACTCTCCCCTCCAAAGTCAAAATCCATCAACTCCATTACACAGCATCCTCCTCCAGTTCAAAGGACCAAATCCTCACTGAGCTTATCAAAATGCATCTGCTGCTTGGCAGGTTGGGATACAAACTAGCATACATATAGTAGAGACTACTGACAATTGAAGGGAAGCACAAACAACAAACACTTTACCCTAAAATGATATTTAAGATTCCTAGCATTCCCCAAGCATTTAACCACAGTTTGGCTCTTAAATTATTAATATTGCAAAGGACATTTGCAAAACAATTTTATTTGATTTAAGAGGCAAGATGCAATCCTCCGCTGTTGATGATTCCCTCCCCTGTAGTTACGCTCCTGTATTCTGACACAGTCATTATTTTAGCTCTAACCAATGATGCCACTAAGTGACATCTATGACTTCAGGTGAGGAATATATAACAGCAGCCACTCATTATATCAGCACAAAACTTTGGAAGAGGGTTAGAGAAATTATTTTCTTTCACATCTCAACATTTTTAATGCTTATTCTTGATCTTGATCCTGAGTTTCATGTTAACCCACTGTGTCCAAGTGGGACTGTTGCACTGTGCTCGCTGCAGTGCAAGGTCAGAGGAAACTACTGAGTTTCAAGTGACTCTGTTAAAAGTCACAACTTCCATCATTGGTCCTCAAATCTCAGGTAGGAAAAATCAAAATGACAGCATTTAAAGCACAAATATTTCCACTTACTCCCTGAATAAGTACAGTATAAAAAGCTCTAACACAAGCTGCTGCAGTGCTGTTATCCATGCATGTTTTGACCCACAAGGATCATTTGGTACAAAGTTCATTTATTCAGCTCAGTTAAGGGTCCAACATATACTTAGTTCAGGTTAATTTCTATTATGAGGGCTTTTTCTACAGGCAAACTCATATGCATAATTAAACCTGTGTCATGTACTTCAAATATTAGTGTTTACCACAGCCATGTAAGGACAAGAAGCATGTCAGTTCATAACAGAATGATCAGTGCCTGCAAATAAAAAATTAAAGCATTCATACATCTAAGAGTTTGGATCCGATTTCTAAAATAACATAAATACTCAGACCAGATACTTGGAGAGTTTGAAGAATATGGAATTTTCTGTTTCACACCGGTTGTTTAAAGGAGTCAGATTTAGCAGAGCCAGCAATCCATCACAGTGGTAAAAACTGTTATAAACAAATATATAACCTGTTATGAACAGGCTCAATAATCAGAAGATTCCTGTACACTATTTGTATGAATCAATTATAGAGTAAATGCTTAACACAAGGTTTTCATAGTGCAGTAAACCAGTATTAATTAACAAGTTGAATGTAAATGAGAAAACTCGATGAAAACAGGAAAAGGAAGTAAAAATAATCAAAAAAACCCACTTAGAAATCAGCAGCAGCAAAAACTCAAGCAACTGTACAGACCCTCAGGTACTTTTCATATTAAAACCAAACAGCACTGGAAGTAAATTGAAAGGGTTTTAAATTTTAGATGCCAGCAAAATATACTTTACTGCATTACTTTCACAGTCTGCATCAGGGTGTAGACCCCTCCATGCTATTGGTTTGTTCAGTTTAATTGCTTCAAAGTCAAACCAGTGGTGAGAATTTTGGTTCACCTGTGAGATCTAAATCCACAACTGAACAAGAAAAGAAGCAAACAAGTAAAATTCTATGTTTGTAAAGATTTCACAACATGAAACAACTTCTTCCTTAGTAGATGAATCCATTCCACATCAGATTAGATCTCTACACAGTTTTTATGACTCCGTATTTTAGTATTAAGGCAAGCAGTATATAAATATTTAGCACACGTGAAACATGCCTGGAGAGCTTAAACAAACATTACTGGTCATAAATTTTGCTTTTCTTTATTAAAACCAATGTATTCCTCTCCACACCCTACCAATTAAACATCAATTACATTATTTGTGTTTGCACACACACATTTCTGCACATGTGTATGCAAATGCTTAAATGGAAGTTTGTGTTATATTCAGTGGGTTTGTGATCTCATAACCACTGCTTCTAATCACATTTATTACCATTATTTATTACTCAGATCATCCCCCAGGTGTGCATGGTGCCTTAGAGGCAAACAAGACAGATGTCAGAGCTAGACAGCTGTCTGGATCAGGCTTCACACTGCCGAGGAAACAGCAAGCACCGAGACAGCGACGGGACTGACAGTGTGAAAATCTCTGCAGTGGTCATAAAAATATGTACATAAAACTATAAGCAATTTTACCGAACTAACCTTGCTCCACAGCACACTTTTCTTCCCTGTTTAGATATCACAGCAAATACTTGCAGTGTTCCAAACAGAACAGGTGGAAGTGGCTTGCTGAGGTAGGACTTCCACTTTCCAGTTTTTCAGTCACAGAAGTTCCTAATGATAAATCTGTGATGGAGCCATGCAAAACGCAGTCAGACTCAAATACTTGAGAAATACCCACTGCTCCATTCTTTAGAGGTGTCATAATTGGATATCTGGTTTAATAGGTACAGTAAGAATTTTTAAAATTATTTCCCTAATGACCAGGGCCTGGCAGAAAACGCAGCTCTATGTCTGCATGGAACACCTGAATTTGGAATTGTCTATAGGTGGCCTGTAAGTGAAATTCACTTCTTGTCTGATCCATTCAGCCTCAAAGGCAGAGAACAGGCACAGATCTCTTCATCTAACACTCCCTTCCTCCACAAACTACTAAACTATCTGAAGACACCCCAGAGCTTTGGAAAACAGTAGGTGGGTGGGTTTGAGCTTATAGCTCTTCACCAAGTTAACCAGTCAAGGGAAAAAAGCCTTGAGGAAGACTCAGTTGTACTGTAGGAAGTGTACATGGAACTCGCACACCAACCTGCCTTACTGTGGGCAGTGTAGCACCAAACATTCCAACATGTGCAGTAAAGAAACATCACCAAAGGCCTTTGCCTTCAATATGTCTTCACTTGAGGAAATGTAAGCCTTGCAAAGAGCAAAATGGTCCCTTCTCTTGCCAACTAGGCAAGCATATGCTACTTTCCACTACAATTATTTATACCAATGTCTAATTTACACACGACATTACCACAAGGGTCATGATGACAACAGAAGGTTCTAACATAGTCTATCCTCACTACTAAAGGACACACAGAATGAAACTGACCATACATTTCTATCTCATCCCTTTTTTAACTTAACAAACGACAAAAAACTTGTTGGTTTTGGTTTTGTTTGTTTTTTTAATATGCCACTAACAGCTTGTTTTTTACCTGCACATTTTCTCCTTCTATTGTGATTATTAGAAAAGCAGTATTTGGGGATATTATCTCTTCTTTCCTTGTTTAATACATTACAATGTTGTTTACAAGAAGAATTTCAAATAAAAGTAAAAGTTTATTGGGTTGTATTATAAAAATCCTGCAATAAAATCTCCTTGCCTGAGGATAACATTTTCACTGGCTTTTACTCCCCTCCAGATTTTACAATCAGTCAAACCTCAGTCAAAATCACACCAGCGAATGCACAGCAGTGGACAGTCAAGATTAATTTCTTTGTTTCTAGTAGCTGGACAAGATTTTTATTTAAATGGTTTATCACATGCAAGGGATCTGTAAGATGACTGACTGCGTAGCAAATCATTAAGCTGGAAAAGTTTCAGAAGCCAATGTTCTATTTTGTATTCTTTTTTTACTTTGAACTTATTTCCAAACATGTCTCTCCTTTTTGGCATGATGAGCAAGTAGGACTTGGAAGGGTGTTTTCCTTATATTTCTTTCTCTGCAACTGAACAATGTAGTGAACCAGCCAGCATCCCTATGCACTGTGTGCTCTGAACAGAAAACAAACCAGTTCAAGGTTATAACATTCTCCTAAAGAACAAGACAGAAAAACAAAAAGAAGAAAAAAAGAAAAGCTAATGGGATATCTGACTTTTTTACCATTTTCAAAGCTGAATACTGTAACAAACCATTTGTAATTTACCTGGAAATAGTTGATGTTTGCCCCTTGTTTGAAAGAATCCTCTTATAGTCTGCTGCTCCTCTTTATGATCAATGCAATCAGATTTCCACAGCAGAAGTTACTTTGACAACTGGCACCATTTGCTTACACTTACCCCCTCAAACTGCTTTATGTGCCCTAATGCTGTGGCTGGACCTACAGAAATTCCACCCTCTTTCTCACCTACCAAGGGTGCACAGCATGAGAGCCACACAAAGTTCTATGGAGAGAAGTTTGCACTAGAGTATATTTCTCAATATGAACGCAATATACTCTGGCTTCTTTCCTTTCAAATAATTCAATAATTTTTACTGTGTTTACACAGGATCCAACTTAGTAACAAAGCCAAACTAAAGTCGTATCATAATAAAAACTGATACAGACATTTAAATTACCTTAAAATAAATACGATGCAATCTACCGTCACAGTTATTTTTGGTCTAGGTACCTTGATTTCTGTGGTGTAGGATCCTTTACAAAGCTTTTGATTCAGGACCTAAAGCTCACAGGGGACTTTGTCACAGTGGCTGAGAGTGAAAACAAAAGTATCATTAGCTGTACATTTGAAATAACTCACTTACGGCTTTGGTCATTAGTCTTTCTCATAAATCAAGTTCTATTGCACACAATGTCAGGATTTTTTCTTTAGGACTTCCAAAGAATAGTGCATTTCCACTTGCATAGTCATCCCACGAAGAGGGACAGAAAAACTCATGGTTCACACCTTCTTCTTTGAAACATAACCTGCAGCTTTTTCAGGAGTAATAACAACAAATTCTGGAGTCGTTGAGTCCACAATTTAAATCATGTTCTGAAGATACTTGGACATTTGTCTAAAAGTTCTGGAAAAATCCAGAGCACCGCAAAGAACAAAGAAATTACACAGTTGTCTCTCATCCAAGAATCAAGTAGGGTTATTACTTGGGATTTTTCACTTGCGCATCTCATTAATTTTAGAGACTACAGAAACTAATTTCCACCAAAAAAAAAAGAGAAAGAATAAAATAAAACCTAATTAAATATGCCCATCTGCTACCCATCTTTAAACCAAACCTTTTGGTTGTCAGACCCTTCAGGAGCAATTCAAACATCTGCAAATAGGTATTTCATGACATTTGAGATACAACACAGGGTCTGCATGTGATCCCTGTGTGTTTTACAGTTGCCTAATGGAAGAAACTGTAGATGCCCGCCTGTAGATACCACAGACCCCTAGTGCAGCCCTGACCAGCTATTTCTATGTACACAGCAACTGCCTCCATATTCTCATAGGTTATGCAAAACCATATATTAATTCAAGAGAACCTCAGTTCCCAGATCCATAAATGCCAAAACTCCAGTCTACACGTCACAGCTTGATTAAACAGTGGTATTAATCATGCACTCAAAGTACTCTCTAATTTAAGGGTGCATGGAAATCCAAATTAAGATGGTGACAGAGAAAACACAGTGTCATCAGTAATGAAAGGAAAGGATAGCTAGTGCTCTCCAATTACCTTCAGGATAACACAATGTTTTTCTAAGTGTACTCAGAAAATAATTTACTGGGAATGTATGAATTTTCTTACTTTGGTCTCAAAACAAACCAACTTTAAGCAATATTTATTTTACAAAGACTCAATCGCCACTTGCCCCCTCACTGGAAAAGACAAAATTTCTCAAATGTTCAAACTTTCAGGGTTTCATTACATTCCCAAACAGAAAAAATTGCACCCATGACAGAGGGAAGTACAGCAAAGTTGTCATTCTAAGATTCATTGCTCTTTAACAGCAAAAAAAATACTGAAAGGTAAAGAAGAAAAGTTGGAAAACCAGTCCAAGCAGGATAACTACCACATATCACAGTTTCCACCTGTACAGACCCATCTTTCCTCTAGTTTTCTCACTATATGGTGTAGACCTAAAGGTTTATTTCTTCCTAAAGAGCATGTTCTTGTTCAGTGAAGAATAGGAAAGAAGCACATTCTAGATAGGACTATGACCCAGCTAACAGACAGAAAAAGAAATGCTAAGTTGTCTTGAAGCTATGCACATACTGTGAAGCCCCAGAGTCTGAACATTCAGAACCTAAGCCATCACTAGGTGCAGTCCTTTGCTAATCTTTTTATTTCAGTGATAACAGCTTCTTAGAACCAAAACTTAAGGGGTTTTCCCCCCAGCAAAGTAATTTTTCATTTGTACGCTTTGAAAACTAATTTCTTAATGATCCAAAGCTGACTTAAAAAGAGCAACTGTTGTTCTGTTGACTTCCTTCTGGTACCTCCGTAGCACTCATTTCTGACAGAAAGATAACTGTAACATCTTCAGCTGCATATATGCACAAAAACAAGGGCAGTAAATATATGAAAATAACAGTGTCTAGACCTGAGTGTGGTGGTTTAATCCTGGCAGTCAGACAGCAAGAAAGTACTTGTACCACCAAGCTTTTTGATAGTCTGAGCAGCTACTTTACAGTAATTCAAATACACTGACAATTTGGCATTATTCATGTTTTACTATTTTCAGCTGGGTCATTTTTCTAATCTAATCAGCTAAACTTTGCCTCCTGAAATCGTTTTCAGAACAAGAAATACGTAATTCTCTATATTCATTCCACAAGACAAGTCATGTGTCAGCTCAGAAAATCCGTGGATAATACAGGATGAATTGCTGCCAGGCTAAACGTGGAGCTGTGCAGTGTGGCAGTGTCAGAACTGTCTAAGGGCAGCACACCACAGAGAGGTCCTCCTCATGGCTGAGTTGGATCACCTTAAGGGTCTTTTACATAAATGATTCCATAACTCTAATATTGCCAAAATACTCTAATTCTGACCCTAAGAATTCTGGCATCCCAGGCTCCTAATTCTCTTGCGGCGACTTTCACACAAATTTTGAGCCAATTTGGGATAGAGGAAAGATGTCAATTGACAGTGATGTCACTGTTTTACAGAAGACCTGCAGGGAATACTGGCAGAGCAACTGAAGCTGAAACAGCATGAAGATAGTTTCATTTTTTCACATAAGCTTATTTCTGGGACAAAAGGTTAGTTCCCTCTAATGCCCCATACCGGTTTCTTTAAACCAGGATTTGGGAGCTATTAGTCACTATGTAATTAGTCTAATAGATTTTAACTCAACATGTTAGTGGATGTAGAAGGCACAACACTTGCTGTACCTACACTAAAAAAGACAAAGTGATAGTAATTCACATCAACTTGTGTTTTCCAGATCCTAGACAGACCAACTCCTTCTGACTTTCCATGATAGTGTCTGAACAGACAGCTGTTCTCCAGAAAGCTAACTTTCCATGCAGTCAGTTTGCATTTTGCCAGCAACAGTTTAATTACCACCACTGCATTTTAGCATGAAAAATTGACTACATAAAGAAAAATTTTCTCCAATTTGCAATTCAACATGTATACATTTTGAATATATAAAAATATATTATCACAAATCAAATCATGCAGACTAAAATGGCAATGCATCTTCTTGTACTGTTTAAAATTCACAGTACTGTTCCATCCATTTGTCTTCAAAGTCAATACAGCTGGATTTTCTCTCCATACAGTTCACTAAAGAAATTCCTTTCCTTCTAATGAAAAGAACTCTGCCCTTCAAAACTGGTAGGAACTTTCCAGCAAACACAGTAATAGCAACACCTGTTCTTAAAGCATGAGTTTCAATTCAGTGGGATATTTTTTACCACTGATTATTTTATCCTTTAAAATGCATTGATTTCTTTTTTTGCTGACCTTTACAGTATAAATGTCACAGTCAGATAAAATAATTGAACCCAGTAATCCATGCATAGACTGGAGAAAACCTTTCACTGATTTCAACACGATATATCACAGTCTAACAGGAATCCAACTATATTTCTTTAACAGACAAGTTTCTTTCCCTCAGTCTGATTCAAGTGGTATTTGAAACACAAAGTTTATACTGGGGAAATATGCTGAAAGCGATACTGGCTGCTAGTTGCCATGGAAATAATAAATTATTAACGTGGTAAACGGTGCCCTCTTTGGTGCACAGGTAAGTACAATCCATTGCAGCCCAGGATGCAGGTGGGGAAGGAGGGAACCAGCAGCTGCTCGGCTGCCACACCACCCACAGGCCAGTGCTCTGTAGTGTTCAGGTAGAGGGTGCACTCATTCATGTAATTCTTCCTGAGACAAACACTAAAAGAAGCTGAAGTCCACATTACCATCAGCCAGGAAAACTAAAAGCTGTATCTTTTTTTGTATGCGTCTAACTTTAATACCTGCCCACTCCCATTCCTTTAATCCACCTCGTTAGTGCACAATGTTGATGAAGCCACGTGCTCTCTCTTGTCCCCTGTTTTACCTGAAAACCTCTTATTTCCCTCAATAGGCATAAGATTAGACTTTTAACTAATTAGATTTTTGAGGACAAGCCCTATTTTCTGTATGCTTTCTGCAAAGGGCAATGACCAGTTCTTTACAGAATTAATAAGTTTGTCCATTCACTGTACAGTCACTGAGACATCTACACATCTCAGCATGGGGGAAGGAACTAACAGCCTTCTCAGCCTCCTTGCACCTCTGTCAAGCTTCATTTTTATTGCTTTGGGCCCACCCCTTCCTTCTTGTCCCCTCTGCAAAAGCTGTTCCACTGCAGTGAAAAATAGGCAGGATACATCGATCCAAAGGGACAAAGCACAAACAGTAATTTTAGCCCAATAGGAGGCAAAGCTCTATTTTGAGAAAAGGCACAAGTGGTTACAGGTCCAAAACCCGCTCAGTTTCCTCCTTGCCAGGGCAGGAGACAAGCCACAGGCCTGCAGTCACAGGTATGCCCCCTTCCTTTGGAAGGTCTGGAACACTGCAGTGCCCGAGGTCACAGCACTGGCTGGCACTGTGAGCAAGGCAACAGCGAGGCCGTGCCTTCCAGAAAGCTTTAGGCTGGGATCCCAAAACAAGCCTAAATTGACATGGGCCCGAGATGCCCAGTTATGTAGAGACAGGAACGTTCTGGGCATGTGCAGGAAGGGAACATTGTGTGCCTGGCAAACTGGTGAAAACATAGGGAGCTTTCAGTGTGTATTCCTGAGACAGCAACTGTTATGCCGTGTTGACTCCATCCTGTCAAGAGGTTTCTACTCAAGCTTTAAAAATACTCAAAAACCACTGGAATTTAAAGCTGGAATCTTATTTATCTACTTCATTGGCTCTGTTATGAGCTTAACTGGAGCTTTACGAATGATGTCAGTTCTTCCTAGAGAAGACAGAAAGGTTGTACAGGGTGTTCAGTTGAAGCAGCTGCTTTTTCAATCAAGAGATACTTAATTAAGCAGAGAGGTAGAATTCATAATGTACAGAAACAGTCTAGCTAAGGTTTTTAGCCAGGCAATAAAAAAAAAAAAGTGAGCTTGCAAGAAAAATATACCCACCTACCTCCTTTGTATTAAACTAGTTTTCTTAAGGAAACCTGTGAGTGCTGTGGAGCATGTTAGAAGCACAACATTCAAGAAACAAGAAAGGACACTTCTGGGGAAAGCAGTCCATGGCACACTGTGATCAGGAATGTCTGCTCCATGAAATTTCAGGACAACAATTAGAGTTCACTACCAAAAACATATAGCTCTTTAAAGCAAATGAAGCATGAAGGAAACCAATTGCAGTTAAGTACAGGAATAATCTGAACATACGACAAAAAAAGTCAGTGGTCTTGCTGTGCAGCAGTGCCATGCTCTGTGCCTCCCACCAGATTATGGCACTGTTTAAATCTATTATCACTTTTTAAACACCCTTTTCTACATTTAATTTCATTGATACATAAGGAGAACTCTCTTCTCATCCTTAATGAATTCAGTGGTTTTACTATGACTTTATGAAATGTCTGCAGACTCAGAGCCCAGGCAAGCAAGAAATCAAATGATCACAGTAGGTGCAAACAGGCTCTCATCTGCCTCTGGGCATTCACAAGCCTGTTATCACTTGAAATGCCTGCTTGGGGTTGCACCAGTGTATAGTTAAATACCGCATTTTCATCACAAGCTCACCTAATCGGGTCCTGCACATGGCATGCAGCTCCTCCTCTGTCATGGTGGCTTAGGTGTGCTGTCGGGGATATTAGCATGGGCTGTGACATGTGAACTGAAAACACAGGTGGCGATTACGGCTTGTTCCCACAAACTGCTCGTGCTTGCACTGACAATGCTCAGTTCCACTCAATGTTACAACACAAGTCCCTTGAAGCTAAAATAAAACCAACTCTAGCTATGTTGTAACCCAAATTGCAACCATTCCACAAAGAGAAATAAGGGAGCAATTTCTGTAGCATTGGTCTCCCATATAGGAAAATAGAGGCATAATCAAGCAAAGAGATTTTTCAAAAACGGTGAACTCGTAAGTAAACTGATGTAGAAAAATATCAAAACCATACCACACCATCCTTGCCATATCTTCAACACGAAAGGATATTTTAGAGTAGACAATCTCCTTCTCTACAGAGAGGACATAAAAAGGCTGGCTGTGGCTTTTCATGAAAGTTTTATACTTCATAGACTTAAAACACATTACAACAATTGTTTCTATAAAAATTAACATTAGAATCATCTCTGGCTGTGCAACCATCATTCACTAACACACAGTTGTTACAATTTCTTTCTCTACTGTAAAAACTGGGGAAGAAAAAATTAAATCTCAGAGTAGACACATCATTTGTTCCAAGTTTTTAGAGTCTGCTTCAAAAATCACCAGTGAGGTAGCCACAGTCCACACCGTTTTGACAACAATTTATCCCAAGTTCACCACTTTAAAATTGTCTACACACAATAAGTTCATATTCACCCCTCAGAGCTGACTACTACTTGAATAATTTCAAGCATTGCTAAGTCTATTCCACATCTCACAATCATCTCACAGATGACTCAGTTTCAGTGCCAATCAATGGCATCAATTGAGCAGATTATGAACAGAACTGTAAAATTAACATTAACAGCTGAGCAGCCACAGAACTGATAGAATCACTTGAATGTAATAGTGAGGAATCATTTCTACACCTTGCCACAGGAACTGGGGAGGAAGGAGTGGGTTAATCATGTGCATTTCCACCGAGTACTACAACTGAAATACATGACAGCCTTAACAAGAGGCAGTTTCCAGTACAGCTGACTTTCTTGGGGGAATCTGCAAAGGCATATAGTGATCACAGGGTGGTGTTGCCTATTACCAACAGTCATCATCTCAGTGCTAATTCATTTTGATGTCTTCTAAAAGGAACCTGGACTTAATGTGTACTTAATTAGCCAAGGTATGAACTCCTGCCTTGAAGCAATATGCATCACTGGCTTTACCTGCAGGTTCCTACGCACAGGCTGGGCTAGCATGAGCCACAAACAAATGACAAGCACCAGAAACTCCATGGAAATAGAGGGGCTTTTTTACAGTCCCTCATTTGTAAAGTCTGTATTGCTAGTCTCAACCATCCAAAAATAAGGACTACAAAACAAGTAATGTTTACTTGAAAAATGCAGATATATAGGAAATAGATGCAAAATTATTTGTACTTTTAGTTTATCTTACAGTTAAATTTTCTAGCACTAAAGTTTTGACTCTCCCTAAAAATCAGGCACAGGAGATACTCATGTTAAATAAACAAATAGGCAAATAAGAGTTACAACAATCACATTCTGTTATTACTCCTAGAGCTGAGGTAGAAAGAGAAAAAACCAAAGAGCACAATACTCTTGATGAATTCACAGAACTTGACAATACAAGGCTGACAAGACAGGGGACTTGGAAAAGACCATAACAATTCGTCTGATGATAACAACCTGAATTTTACTGAATCCTCAACAGTGCATCCCAAAAGACTGCTTTTTAAAATGTATTAAAATTTATTGCAGTAATGTCTTGCTGCCCATTCTTCTACTTATAAAGCACAGAGCAGTCATCTAAATCTCCCATGATAACATCTTCAAGACAGGAGCTTATCAGCAGTACAGAGAAAGAAAAATCCCGTGGGTTGGGATTACACTTTTGATTATAAATTTCCTGAGAGAAAGATGTCATCAATCTACATTCTTTATGAACTCTACCACATGAAAGCACTCTTTTACTCTAATAATAGCTGTCAGGTTTTGTGCAAGCAGCACCTGCAACAATTCTCCCATGTAAAAAAGAGAAAGTTACTTGTTAGATACAACCTCTCAAAAGAAAAGTCAGTCAGCATTACTTTTTTTGTAATGAAGGCCGTTTATTTTTATCTTTCCATTGTCATCAGCATACCAGCTGTTACACATCCCTTTCAGGAAGATTAAAGATTAATAGCCCTGTTTCCAAAATGTATTTGAGTACTTCCTTACTCTGTAATACACACATCCCAACACAGGGGAAATATGGAAGGACTATTATTCTTTCTAGACATCTCACAAAACAGGTGATGAAAAAAATTCATCAGAATCTTCACATGCACTTTTGTTAGAAATGGCAGTTCCCTGTTTGCCATCCTGGCTCCCATTCGGCTCTTCTGGACAGAGCAATGGCAAAGATCACCATCAATTCCAAGTGACTCAGAGCAGCAGGAAGCTCCAGAGCCTCCTGAAGGAGGCCAGTTGCCTGTCTCAGGAGCTGAGCAGGTGCCTCAGCCTGGATTTTGGGGCAGGTGTGAGTACTGCAAAGTGACTCAGTTCACTTACAGCATGTTGGCATGGCCCTGCCACACTGGGAACTGCCACGGAAGCAGAACATGCAAACACCAGGAAGAGCACAAAGACACCCCGATCAAACAGACAGACAAAACCTTGAGGGCCCTTTCAGATACCCACTAACCCACACAACTGCATCTGTGCCACGTCTCATAACAAAGTCAGTAATGAAAGTAGGACTGATTATCCCTCTGACCTAGCCATACCACTTTCAGGACAACAGGTTACACCCCTTCCTCTTGAGCCTCTGCTGGCATTCTTACATCAGCCCCCACTGAAACCAGCAATTTTCCACATGACATTGCATGGAAAACTGTGCCAAAACACAGACATGTTAAGAACCACTGCTTTTATCATACCTAAGCAAGCAGTGGGCTTCCAAGGAAAGATCCCACATTAGTTTATCATATGTTGCCTCCAGAAATGTAATCAGGTTTTACCCCATTCTCTGTGTATGTAAACATGTATGTATATAAATGTATGTAAATCCATGTAAAGAATAAACTCAAAAATACCCTCCCACTTGTCTAAATTTTTACTCTCTCTCTAAGGTAGACTTAGAAAGTCTGCTGTTCTCTGGATGAATATCTCTCTCCTCTGCTCCTCTACAACAGGAACTTCTAAAGTATAACTCTCACAGAGACTATTGTGGCTGCTGCTCACCCATCACACTCTAATAAGTGGCACACTCATCAGAAATGTACTTCTGTATTACCCTAAGCCAGTTCTTTACAAACCCCAGCTGAGAGCTTAGCAGGTCCCTCGTGGACAGCCAGACCACACTGCTCAGACTGTATTGCAGCTCTGCTTGTGCTGCTGTCCACTGCCTTCTCCTCCCTTTGTTTAGCCATTCTTATTTTGCCAGAATAGTCAATAGTCATCAATCTTGCTGAAATCCAAACACAAACTTATTTACTCAACTTTGTGAGCTTTGCTAGATCATCTCCTTTTTTTTTTCAGATTTATCATTATCTTCTTTTTATTTGGCCAGAGAACCTTTTGTTTATATGAATTAACTCCTTTTGAATTTGCCAATTCTCTTTTAGTTCTAAAATGCTTGGCCTCTAAGATGGAAAACAGTAATAATCTTTTCCTGTTTTGCTTGTTCCCAAGGTGATCATTCATCCAGGTAAAGGGGTGGGGGGAGAGAATCAGTTGTTGCTTAAAAGAATTCTCATACTTCCTCAATGTTGCAATTGTTGATCTATTGAGTTCAGCAGCATTTGAGACTTACCTCCTTTATTTTCTCAGAATTTCCCCTTCTGAAATAAGGAGATTCAGAAAGAGATAATTTTTTGTGTTTCCACTTAATTTTAAATAAGTTGATCTTTTCGCTCACTGTTTAAACTTTTTTCTTTATCTAATACCTCAGTAATATATTTACTGTTACTGGAAAAAAATCTGGAGTAGTATTTTGTTGACTCAGTGTACATGTAAGTAATGTTATCTTTCTTGGGATAAAACACCCCATATGGTTGAAACTACTGTTGTCTCTCAGTTTTGATGGACCTCAGAGATCCAAATGCTCTACCTTCTTGATCTTGATACAGTAAAGAAGTGAAAAATATGAACAGACAGGAGACCAAGACTGTGTCTTGCTTTAAAGTAAGGAAATGTGAAGATCAGAGAAAACTTTAGGGGAAGATTGGCGGCCGTACCACATTGTGTAAGCTCCGGGCACAGGGCCAATCACCAGTTAAATCTGTGCCCTGGGCTTCAGTCGGCCCCGCCAGAAATAGTGCTGCTATTCTCGGGAAGGTGCAGCTGGCTCCTCTTCTGTCACTGGTCACTAGCAAATTGCGTAAAGGGACTAACACAATTAGCACAATAGGCTGGGAGGGATGCTCAGCACAAGGATCACCTCCATTTCTGCACTAGAATAGGAAATCTCAGGCTTTCATTTCCTTCCAGTAATCTTGGGGCAGTGACGACTTCAGTGTTGCTTCAAACAAAACTTCGGTGCTGAATCAACACACAGTCAAGGCCAGTTTTCATTTCTTTTTGGATACTTTGATTATATAGAGTTGCATATTAGAAGAGACCAAAATACTGCACTTACAGTATTTTTTCTTTGTCCTTCTTGAGAAAAATTCAGGGAACTACTTCTTGTTATCGTGGCTCTGCAACAAAATGCTTTCAGAACAAATCTACATTTTCTATTCATGCTATATTTTAACCAAGGTTTTAAAGACACATTTTATAGTAGATATACTAGTGTTTCACTGACTTTCACTCAACAAAAAGGACCAGAGGGTTTTTAGGGTGTTCACTGAAAGCATCAGCTGAGAAATCAGATGATTCTCAAACAGGAGGAAGAGAAAAAACTCCTCATCTTACCCCCTGTGAGAATAAACGTAGTGCTGCTATTATAACTTGCATCATATCTACTTCCAAACAAACATTCTTTTAGCTTTTTGCCTGCTCTAAGGTATGAAATTACTGTTAAATTATTCTGAAATAACTAATTAAGAAAGCATCAAGGAAGTCCTGCTACCTGCTTAAGTCTGTATTCAAAGCTACAAATGAAAGACCATAATCTAATCCCCATTCACACTCTAAAAATTGAAGCAAACACACACTTTCTGAAAAAGCAATACCTGGACATGGCAGGGGAATGCTTAATATCCAACCAAACTATTCTTGACTCATGCTTTACCTTGTGCAGACATAAGTGATAAGATACTTAGAAATAAAGTAATAGCCATTTATCCTTTCAAAGGCACAGTTCCTTCATTCTGAGCAGTTCACTGCACAGCAACATAACTCACGAGTACAACACTTACCTTGATCTCAGCTAGATCAGTACATCAGCAGCCTGGAGATCAACACTGACAGTTATCAGGCGTCGACATGATGATCATATTTCACAGAGGTGCTCACAATTTAGCCCACACATTTTCTACTTTGCTCATATTTTCCAGCATGCAGAGTGCAATAGCATCATTTCTCTACCTGTACTCCTCTTAGCAAGCTAGGAAGACTTTCAAAGATGAAACTACATAATTTGAAGGAGACCTCAGGACATAAAAGACCATTTGCCAAATACTAGGAACATTACTGCTACAAAGTGAAATGCTTTCACAGGAAAAACTCTAACACAGCAGATCTGATGTAGCAGTCCACTGGAATGAGAATCTAATTGTGGCATTGCAGTGTGCATTTTACAGGTCTGCCTAGACCAAGACACCTTTGAAAAATAATATGTTTAGTGAAAAAGCAACTTCATTATCCCTGCCAGACTTGGACACTGATATCCCTAGCTTGTACTTTTGTTCTCAAGAAGCAAAGCTGCATCATGTCCTCAGAAGATCACATACATACAACCAGCAGATCTCTTGATGACCAGTCTTCTACACACAGTGCTTTGGGAGATCAGAAAGGGTGAATAGCAGTGAAAGTAGCACTACTGAGAGAAAGAAGCATTTTGTACAAGAAGCCAGCTGCAAACTAGCTGGAGCAATCCCTACAGTACAGCACTTGTGTGTACAACTGTCACTTCTGCTGCAATTCTTTAGCAACTGCTGTATCTGACCTGATATAGGAGAAGAGAAAAGCAAAATTGGGATAGAAAAAGGAAAAACAAAACAAAACACCAAACCCCCACCCCAAAATAAATGAACAAACGAAACCCCAACAAATAAAAACCTCAGTAACAGAGAAACAAAAATGTTAAACAGCATATAAAAAAACCCAGGAGAAATATCTCACCAAGTTTTCTTTTTTCCCATGCAGTAAAAGTCACTTAATTTTGCCATGCTAAGTCCTACACTAACTCACTGCTTATATATACATTTTGTATATTTTATGCATTTTGTGTATTTTATACATTTTATACTTGAATCCCTTCTAGTGCACCTTTGTCGGAACATTTGCTAAACATTTACAAAAATTCAGCCATCCAACACCCTCTCCTAACACATTGCTTTTGTTCTTATTTTTCCCCAAAAGTAATCATCTTTATTACAATAAATGCAGGGCATCAGCTACGGACCCTGCTAATAAATCTTTGTGCACAAGATCATCTCTCCGTATAGTTTGTGGAACACAGGAAAGGACATTTCCTTAGTTTCATAGAAGAATTTATGTCACTGTAAAAAGACCATAAAAGGAACAGTGCATAACACAGGACAACCATCTGAAAAATTCCAAACCAAGCTGAAGACAACTCCAAGGATTTTCAGCAATAATGTCAGCAATAAGCACGAGAACCAAAAGTGTTCTTTTGTGACCTTGGCATGATTCATTCTACATGCAGTACAAGACCTACAATTAGTGGTTCTCATAGAACATTTCTAAATCATTTGTTGAAGCCTGTCACATTGTGATGTGTTTTACAATAATGTTTCTGCCAACATCCCTTTCATTTCATTAAAGCTACAAGATCCTGCCATATAGTGGCCTGTTTCTCCTTGGGCTGTGCTCTGACATTCAGATGAAAACAGATGAACACAGAAAAAATTCAATGAAAACACTATTTTCAACAATGTCTTCCCAGAAACTTTGAAAGACATTCAGCTGCCCTGCCTTGGCCAACACTCATGGACCCAAGCATCAAAGAAGGGCAGATCAGAAAGGAAAGGTTCAAAAATAAGGAATATCTACCAATTCCTCTTCCTTATAGGAACAAGGAAGCGAAGAGATGAATTCAAGTAAAGATGAAAGATGTGTAGAGGGGTTAACAGAAAAAGGCAGAAAGAAGGAATTAAATTGGTGAGAAAGAAGATTTCTGTTTTGGTTTGCTTTGGTTGTTTTTCTCCTTTTCATGAGAGGACCAAGTGCAAAGCATAAAAAGGCAAGACAGAAAAAGGGAGTGAGAATCTGACTAGTGACACCAAGAGAACCATCTACCTGAGGCAAATAGCAGCTCCTCCTTCAACTCAGATCCTTTGTTCAAGGTGAACAGCTCTCCAAGCAATCTCCTCTAACTCAATCAGTCTGCTACCTAAGTGATATTCCAGATAGATCAATTCAGATAATCCTCTCTGGCCTTAAAATACATGAATTTATAAAAGGCTCAGATAAGGAAAAAGTGAGCAAAGGTTACAGAATAGAAAGGGCAAAACTTAGAGAATGATGTAACATATTTCAAAGAGAGTAAAAAAGAAATTCTTGCTTTTTTCAAGCTTCAAAACAAATGTGTAACCATAGTAAGAACTTTCTAACCATAACAGGAATTTTAAATGCCTCATTCTCAGATCGATATGTACTCTCCAACAGTATTTTCTTCCCAAGACCTTCAATAAATACAATCATCTCTATTGTTTTAAATAAAACAAAACAAAAAGTAAAAACTTATGATGCAACTTTCCATGACACCCTGCACCTTTGAAAGAAGATACTCTGTAGTTTTTTAAAGAGTACCTGGAAAGTTTCAAAGCTTTCTAACCATTTCCTATTTACAATTAATCACTTTCTAAAGTTTAAGAATATTCTTTCTTCTGTAGAGAGCACAAACAACTTTAATCAAACACAAGTTTCCAGAAGACATATTTAGACCTTCTGTATATTCAATGTTAGCAGGTATTCTTGTGACAGTGGATTTTTCCAGTCCAAATTTCGGAGCTATTTTGCCACAGAGTGCATTGCACACACCATATTTAAGATACAAAGACACAACTCAGTGGCAGAAACTTCAAGCACACAAAAGAGGAATAAAGTAGCTATTACCAGCATGAATGTTGCCTCAGAATGTTTCACGTTTCACAGTTTATGTGTGTATAAATTTATGGTTGAATATGTATGTCTGGTGAAGTTACATGACAGCTACTGGATGAGTCAATGTTAATTCTCCCTTTTTTACACTGAGATTTCTCACATGATGTTTCGTCTAACAAAGTAAGGTAACAAAACAAAGCTAGAAACAAAGATGGAATATACAAACAGAAATATACAAACACTGAATGTGCAACTGAGCTATGAAAAATTGCACATTTAGTTAGAGGCACAACACACAGTTCTTCGATGTAAGAAAAAGGAAAAAGCCCTGGAATAAATCAGCTCACATGCAATAATATTCTTGCATTTTAAATGGGCAACTGCATCATTTGGGTTCATTTCAACACACAGAACTCCCAAGACAGCCATGGGTGTTGTTATTCCATGTGTTACCACTGCTACTTGTATTCAGAACTCCTTAGCCCAACATAAGCATGCTGAAAATTAGGCAATAAGCAATGAAATAACATTTTAAGACTTGAATCTCCTTATTCATAAACAAGACTCTTCATTAAATATCATGGCCACAGTATGAAATTGTTGAAAAACTTAGTAAAGAATTTAAGGAAAATATGACTTGGAGTCTAAGACAGTATGTCCAGTAAGCAAAACCCCAATACAAATGCATTTCCTCTTCAAATGGTGAAGCAAGTAACACCAAACTGAAATACAGTAATTTTCTAAAGAATTTACCCTGATGACAAAAGCAGCATACAAGAAAAACAGTAACAACATATATATGGCCAACCTTCGTGAACGAAGATTTGGGCAGGGCTCTCCCCACGTGGGTGTGTGGTCCTTCCAGCCTGTGCAATGGATTTTTTAGGTGAGGCTCAGCATGCACAGAACTGGCCCCACCGTTTCAGTCCTAAGGTTCATTTGCCATGGCCAAGCGAGCTTGGACAGTGACAGTGAAGTCCTTGGGACTGTCACAGCACCCGATACTGACCGGGGCTGACCCTGCTGAGTATCCGAGATGCGACGGGATGGGATGGCAGGGAGGCTTGAACTGCCAGGGGACGGTCCCTCCTGAGACTCGAACTCACAATCTTGGGATTCAGAGACCGGAGTGCTCTCCATTACACCACGGGACCGCCCTAACAACAAATAATATATCTGAAATTACATGCATCATGAAATAGAGGTTTAGAAGCTGCCTTATCAGCAAATTCACAGACCCTTGCAGAAGCCCCACCTGGATGTACTCACAGCACTATTCTATATAAGAGCCCTTTGCCTCAGTCCCATCACACAGGTGAGAATTTCCCAGAAAG
Source organism: Sakesphorus luctuosus (assembly GCA_013396695.1). NCBI lineage: Eukaryota > Metazoa > Chordata > Aves > Passeriformes > Thamnophilidae > Sakesphorus > Sakesphorus luctuosus. The sequence continues at coordinate 920,188 of VWZD01008010.1, read as the reverse complement.
CAGCTTGAGCTTTACCAACACTGTGGTATCACCCAGAACTGGACGTTAGAACCTGAGTACCCAGAAGATGGTGACTGTCTCAAGGCAGCTGTAGCCACCTGACTTCTGCCACCAGCCAGGTTTCAACAGCTGCCCAAAATCTCTGACTGTCTGAACAGTTCCAAATATTGCCAACTACTGCTTGGCAATTTAGAAACCAGATTCTGCTCTAAGGAAGCAGACTGCAACAGAAAGCAGGCATTATATACAGAACACTTATTAAGATTCTCTAACTACCTTCTTGTGTTCCCACAAAGAAACCAGCTATAACTAATAATGTTCCTCCCCACATGAAGCCCTAATAATTGAATAGAGTGATTATGCAAGTTAGTTCTCTGGATAAGGTCATATCATTGCAGCAGCCACTACATAAGTGAAAACCAGAAGCTAAAACTTATTTGGTGAAAGCCTCATCAGATCAGTTAGAATCTTAGAATGACAAAACATCATCATGCCAGATTTCACTGCAAATACTCACTCTGAGGCAAAAGATTCAAGCCTAGGGCATTTTTCACTCTGCTTGGGTTAGGTCAGCTCTCTGCTGTGCTGACTGAGAGAAAAGAAGGCACGAATTTAATTTGCATCATCAAAGTAAAGTTACAAACAAACCAGGCATTGATGGGGATTCAAGGCCAACTTATTGCCTTTAAAGTCCTTCCCTGCACTGTTCACAGACACAGCTACCTGAGCATCCAATTCTTTTGGTTCCTCTTTCCACTGCTAAGATACTCCTTTCAATATATCAGTACTGACTATTCTTTTCATGTTGCCAGAGAAAAAATCATTTACTTGAAGACATAGGAAAAAAAGGTTAAGCAAACATGCACAAAGGAATTGTGGGAAACGGAGCAAAGTAGACTCATTAAAAAAAAAAGAATACTGACAAAACGATTAAAAGTACAAATACTACTAGTAATGTGGTAATTTCACCCTAGGATTTTATTCTCAGTCCTTGAAGGTGTGCTCCTTTCCACACAGCAAAAAAAGAGAGGAAAAAATCCCCAGGAATATGGCTTTTCTAAGACATTGTTCAAAACACAGTTCATGGGCCAAGAAATAAGCAATATTACATTTAAAAGTCCATCCAATACACATAGCAGATATTAAAGACATCTCATGCAGTCAGCAAAATGCTGAGTGCCCTTCACGAATTGCAAGATCAGGCTGAAAAGATGAAGAGCCAGCGTGATGCACTCAATGCACGCAACATCTCCAACAGCACAGGGCCAGACACTGAAATTCTGGTTTGCTCATCACCTCTGATTTCCAGTTTCACACTTGCTCTGCTGAGCTGACCAGGGCTCATTACTGCCACTGCCACTCCAGTTTATTAAAATATGGAGCCCACAAGGACATGTATTTTGCTCAATACACCTGCCCATGCAAGCACTCATCTTAAGCACACAGAGTAGTTTTATCCTTCTTTAATTGAATAATAGGCCAGGGGGCAGAGGGTTACTGAAACACTTCATAAATATTTTCATGTTCATGTAGAAAACCCCACTTTGTTCAAATAGATGCCCAATCATCCTTTATCTTATTACGAATATTATGCTCTCCAAAAACTGATCAAAGGAAGTTATAAACATCTGAGAGAAGTGTGATACCTTAGAAAGTCAACTTCTACTTTATTATGAAAATTATCTACACCACCTGATGCTGGCAGTTTAGTGTGAAGAAATATTGAACATATGTACTCAAGCTCTTCCCTGACAACCCCCAAAATACCCAATTTAGAGTAATATTTGGAGGAAGGTTGATTTTGTTTGTCTACTTTTTTAATTTATTAGGGATTCATCTTCCCTAATATAGTCATAAAGGAATTGTGCAATTTGGACAAGAATTCAGTCTTAGCAGAGCAAGAGCCTTTGTTGTATTCTATCACAACATAGGTGGCAAATGATTTGATTTTCAAGCTGTTACTGTCACTAAAGCCCAGGTATCTCAATCACGTGCATTCAAGCAAATAAAAAAGAGCTATTATTTCCACACTCAAGCAGAACACCCATATTGAAAAACTAATTTTCTTTTTTTCCGATGAGAAATTGAGTCAGAAAAAGGCAGGACTTGGATACTGAAGTATTTGATCTGTTTTCAATTTGTATATTTATTTTCCTTTTAAATAAACAACACGAAAGCAACAGAGATCTGAAACATAAAATGCAAATTGACTGATTATGAAAGACTTTTATTTCCCAAACACTGACATCAGGCTTCTACTCAACAGACCCCAGAATACCTGACAGAAAAATCAAGTCCCAGTTGACAGGCAGAAAAGCAAAAGCATGACAAGACAGAGAAAGGTCAGTAACAGGCCCAAGAATCAAACCCTAACCATTGCTTTATTAAATTAGCTTTATTTCCAGCAAAGTATTTTCAACCTGATGTCTTTTATGAACACAGTATTACAAAACAGTAATTCTAGTTTCTTTTCTAATGAAAGAGAAAAATACGTGTCACATGCAAGACTTTCCTTGAATTGTGGTTAATCACAGTGGAGGAGGAGAGGGACAAAGCCCTACAAACACTTTCAGTGCCATGTCTGCAAATCCACTCATGAAAGGATATTATATTCACTTGGACATACCACCCTTCAAGGTTTCTGTTAAAGTATTCTTCCTAAGCAGTCAGGAAGGAGGAGGAAAGTGTTCAAAGAGGTGAAGGAGGGAGTCTTAATGACAGCAAAGCCTTGAGAGATAAAGGAAAGGCTACCAGCATCTGTGGCCATCCATCCCCAAGGAAATTGATGCGATTTTTTAATTTATATTGAAAGTGGAAAGGAACAGCGCGGGTTTTATCTGTTCTGTGTTTCTGTGTTACAAAAGCACCCTCCTTGTTGATTTTCAAAGAATCCTAAGGCTAAAATATGAGATTAGTTGGTGCTAACATACAAGTAAAAAAGCCTTCAGTTCAAGCATTAGTTCTTAACTTCAATAAACACTGAATTCACTTTTAATACATTTTGAAAACACGTGCAATATACACCAAATTATATTATAACGTAATCTATGTTAGTAATCACTGAGGCTGAAAAAAAAAAATTACAGGCATTAAAAAAGGTAACTAAAATTCCTTGGCATTTCTCAGGGATTTTGCATGTCTGTAATTTATCACTGTAATTGTACCACAGTTATGCCAATGACATTCAAGCCTACTTTTTTCTTTGTGGCAATATATCTTGCAAGACAGAATGCAAACTACTGTCTTTTGGCTCTGAAGTTGTGCTTGTCAATTTTTTAAACCAGACACTGACAGCCCTGGGGATGGCTTCCTGCTCCAGTTACTTGCCTCTGTGCTTTCTGATGATTTTGCACTTAGGCCACCATCCCATCATTTTGGGGCAATAGTTAAATTAACCCTTGGCTTTAAAAACCATAGAAAAAATTAGTCCATAAACTGTCCTTATGTGCAGTAAAAGAGTCTCTCTTCTCCATCAACCCCATCATATACATTTGTAAAAAGGGCAAAATACAGGTAAGTAAAGCACTGAAAAAATCACAAAGAGAAAAATTGCATAATAGTTCATTTAGACACTAAGATATCAGAGCAAAGTTTATGAAAAGAAAGAATTATTTGCCCTTTTCCATCACCCTAACCTCAGGGACAATAGACATTTACCATCTATGTTCCTAAAAGCAAGCATAATGCTTTAACTGCTGAAGCAGCACACTAAATTTAAAGTTCATTTCCAAGGTAAACATCCCAAACACTGAAGAAATAAATAAATATATTCTGGTAAAACTGAATTACTACTTCACCTTATAAAAAAACTTTTTTTTTTTAAAGCAGTTAGATCTAAAGAATTCTTAAAGGTTAATCCCATTCCCATGAAAGATGATCTCAGTATATATTTGCAAACTTCTCTATCATGCTCCTTTAGGACTTCCCCAGATACGCACCAAAAAGGAAGCAAAGACTTATTCACTGCACAGTCTTCTATTGACAAGACCTTTCTTTCTTTCTTTGCACAACATTTCTGCTGTGCTGCTTAGTTTGTCTTCCAATACCATTCATTCAATCTGGTCTTCATATTTAAGCGACAGCAAAGGAAAACATATTTTTCCATTTGTTTCCAAATTTTACAGGGCTACAGACTTTCCTCTGGAGTGCTTCATGGGGTTTGGAAGACAGCAGTTCTATTCTCACTTGAAGACTAAGAGTTATTAGCAAATAATTTTTAAATTCAGATTAAGGATATCTTAATGCAACACACTTTGAAGATTTGTACCATTGCTTTCTCTCTCTGTCAGTCAGTGGAAGACACTTGCTTGGTATATGGGTTAAAAACTAGCAGAGAGCTATCTGGCCAAGCTGAAGTTAGAAGTTTAAAAAATAAAAATTAACTACTTTGATGCTATTATAGATAGTGAAAAGTCTTATCTAACTCCTTGCAATGAAATCTCCTGAATGCTAAAAATGCTGAGTTCAGTGGCATTTCATCCATTAAGCAATTCATGGTAGAACTTGAGGAGATCAGGTTGTCATCAGCAAATAGGCCATTTACTGCCTGTCTCCCTTTTGTTTCTAAAGAAAAGTAATAATAAAAACTGAGATGAAATCACTTTCTTCAGAAGGAAAGCAGTGAAACAGCTTCATGGGGTCCTGAGACACAAAGCAGGAAAGGAGCATTATGAGACAGCAACAATTTGTTATTGTTCTGGTGGTTGGTTTTGTGGTTTGTTTCAGAGTTCCATGAGTTTCTTTGTTTAAATTAAGTCAGTAGGACTGTTTTGTTTTCTGACAGTGGCAAAGTAGAATCAGTTTGTTAGTTAGGTATATATCCTCTCACCAGGAGAGAACAGATCTGGTTTTTTGCTGGAGCTGTGCTTAGAGAAGATTAATGATTTGAGAGAGAAAATGAACCACATTGCATCTATCATGACAGTCCACAAAACTCTCTCCTTGCTTTCTGTATGGAATTCTTCATAAGCCAAATCACTGGACATTCCCTTTGCCCACAAATCAAACACTTCTCCTTCCCTTGAAGTATCATCTGTAGCAGGAGGTCAGAGATGCTGAACTCCATTACAGTATCAACACTGTATCCCCAATTGCAATTTAAAGCAACAGAATATTGAAAAGATTCTGAGCATTTGTTTTAATACTCCTGAGAAGCAAAACAACATAAGAACTTGCTTTGCTCAGAAAACCACAGCACAAGAACATTTCCATTCATTTGCACGATAGTAGGAAGGAAGCCACTGGAAAAAAACCCCAACATCATCTTTGGAATTAATTGAGCCAGCTGCTCTATACATTCTGTCCTGCCTCATGCACCCTGTCCCTTTCTTTCAGTGCACTTGGATCAAAACACTGTTTCTCGCTGTGTAGGCAGAAGTATGACAGCAACGTGAAGAAAACAGGTACATGAGTCTATCTGTGCCTAACATGTTCCTTTTTACAGCAGTGCAACAGGTATTTGATCTTCTACCTGCACAGTCTCTTTTAACTCTTTCTCTCATAAATGGTGCCTAAAAATCATTGTTATTTAAGACATCTCTTTACAAATAAAGAAAAGAACCAACCACTTCTAAATGATGTCAGCAATTAAAGAAAGGAAGAACAGATGGAGAAAGAGAAAAGAAACAGAAGCCACTCTTAGAACTTTACAATCTCTGTCATGCAAAACAAAACAAACTAAACAAACAAAAAAGAAGGACGAGAAAACAAGCAACAGCTAAAAGAAAGTCTTCAATAAACAAAGACGGCTTTGCAACTGACTTTTCAGAATGATCTCTCTTAATTTCCACCTCATTACCCAGGAGAGACAGCAGAGAAGTTGGACACATATTAATGGTCTGCAGTACATTTGAACTCTCTTTCATTCAATTACAAAGCATTCTGCCTGAAGCTATTACATTAGCTCTTTGTCACAGACACCTAAAACCCCACCCACTCTATATGAATGCAGATGTGATACTGTAGGATAATTATCCATTCAGTGGAAAGTCAATGTTAATCTTCCCAAGGACACTTCAAGGACTATCTCTGATACCCACCAGTCAGTGAGGAGGTAAATAAATGAATAAATAAACCCAGAAAACTAAGTCTTTGCAGCTTCTTAAACTGGTTAACAGATCCAGTTTTGCTAAATGCAGCGAAATATTGAGTCTTTTGAGAGTGGTGGGGTGGGTGTGTGTCTCTATCCTAGTCATATTAAGGAGTGTCCATAGCTTTTAGTGTACCTATTAAAATTAACCTGCCTTATTTTTTTTTTCATGTAATGCACTGAAAGTCACTCCACATCCAGTTTCTTCACCGTTTGTCTTTCTAACTGTGTCTTGATTAGACTGCCAATGGCTTCCAAAGTTATCAATGGGAATTACTATAGTAGAGAATCCTGTATTTGTAAAGGCAAATAATAGTTTTCCATAGAGAGAAGAATAGGGATTGTCAGAAAGGACTGATCTGAAAGTTGGGGGGTTGATTTGGTTTGTTTTTTTAAAGAAAAACTCTCCAGCCAGAGACATTGCAAGTCAGCAATATCCTCACAAATTCTCACAGCAGTTACATTTCCACATTCACCTGAGAAGCGACTCTGGTTGGCTGAATATAGAAAGCTGCTCCCACTGCGTGAACAGAGTGGACAATAAAATAGCACCTTGGATGGGTATTTAGGAATCAGGTAGATTCACAGGGCACATGAACTAAAACAGGCAGTTTGGACAAGCTACAGTTAAACACATATTGGAAAACAGGAGGAAGAACTGCACAAAAGAAGAACATGGTAGGAAATGTGATGTCCTAAGTAACACTGTGGCTTTCTGTCTGGACAAGGCTCTCTTTTTCAAGAGTTAAAGTCACAGTCATATTAACCCATGGGTGTGGACACTTGTGACATCCTTGGCTGAAAGAATTCTTTTAAATACCAAGAACTTCCATGGCTATTAAGAGCGTAATCCACTACAGGTTGCAAATGCCTCACTTGGAAGCCAAAATCAGTGCCAATATTTTTATGGCATGTGTGCTACAACAAAAGTATCTCTGAAATTGTCTCTGTTCTTACTAGAAAGTAGGAGGTGATTGTAACAAAGTAGAAAATGCTTTTCTCATAATATTAATATTTTCAAGAGAAAGCTATTGACAATGAGAAATCCTCCAGTGGACTATCAGAAACCCTTCATGGAGCTTCTAGAGCCGCTGATTAGCATTCTATCCAAGTTAGCCCAACTGTAAACCCTGGCACTCAACCTTCGAAGTTGAAAATACAGATCTAAATGTCTGTGGATAGAAGTATGCAATAAATGTAGCCAATAATCTCCTTTAATGTGACAGTTCAAAGGAAAACCCAGAACAAGTGATGTGGCCTTCACAATGGAAGGTACATGGGGCTTGTAGCATTCCAAGGTTTGCTGGAGAGGACATGGTTAAACATAGGTTCTGTTCAGTTTTCCTGAAAAGTAAAACCAGAAAACATTACAGCACTTCAACTTGCAAGTCTTCAGCAGCCAAACAGCTGTTATATTAAAAGGGGCTTTCATTCCTGACTTCTACAAGCAAACAAAAACAAACAAACAAAAAAGAAAAAAAAAACCCCAAAACTGAATGGACAAGCGAGATGAAACAAAGATAAAAATTTAAATCAAATAAAAAAAATTGAAAAAGATGCCCAAGTTCTTTCCTGAGCATTAATCTCTGAGCATCATCCTTCTATCACAAACCCCTTTCCCCTAACATTTGACTGACTCCCTCCCCTGCTTTGTCTGTGAAAGTATTTTAAGCGACTATGAATGTAGGCACTCCCCACAGTCAAGAACAGAGGTTTCAAGAATGGCCCCTTCCTGTACTGGAGCATATCTAACCCCTGCAGACACAGACAGTGGATGTTGTTTGTCCTTACTGACTCCAGTAACAAGATTGGCACACTCTTGACTGTTTTGATAATGCCTGAAGCTCCCTGCAACATGAGCCATTCTCCTCAACCTGACAAGTTTAGGAACTAAAATTTAAAAAATGAGCAATGAGAGCCCTGAGAAACAGAAAATAGGTCCATTCTATCCTGAAACCTTTGCTGCTATTAGGAATCAATTTAATCTCACATCTGTGAAAGGAGAATGTAATTAATTGTATCAGTTGTCTTAGCTGATGGCTACTCAGAGCTGCCATATTCAAACTCAAGCCTATTTTTAAGAATTATATATATATAAAGTCTATATTGAGTATTTTTTTCTATCATTTCTTGAAGTGACTTAGGCAAAGAGCTGCTTCTATCACATAATGTGGGACTGAATCACAATCTCATTCTAACACCCCAATTTAAATTCTAGTTCTTAACTGGGGTTTTCTAAGAATTTATGTAAATGGCTTGTTTTCCTCAACTAATGATGCCAACTGGAATAAAACCCATCTATCAAGCATTAAGAAAAACATCTCACACTAACTTCAGGAATAATGTTTCCCACTGAAACCTTTAAGGCTGCTTTCCTAACTTATAAACCATGGAAGCTAAAGTTCATCCACTGAGAAGATGATCATGGCACTGCTTAACAGTCTCTTCCCAAACTTCTCCATTAGACATCATCTCATTTAGCAGCTTTGAGATTTAAGTTTTATTCTGAGAAATATCTTCTAGCATGAGAAAGTTCTGTGCCTTGAACTTTGCTTTCACAAGTAAATATTCACACAAAGGACCAACTCCTCTCTCTTACATTTCAAGTATTTTCTGGATATTGGTTGGAACTCCTAAAGTTACTCAATGAGAACATAGTTGAGAAGTTTCTTTCTCACACTATTAAAGCAAGTGACAGAAAGCAATTTTGGTAGCTTCAAAGTGGCTTGAACAAATTTAGCAGATCTACTTTCCCCTTACAGGAATTCTGTGTGATAGTGAATTACAACAAGCAGCTGGATCTGTAGTGATTATATCTTAGTTTGCCTGCACTGCAGCTCAAGGTAGGGCTGTATGTAAAGTCATATGTAAATCAGCTTTCAAGTGATTAAAAAATAACGATTATGTTGTGACCAAGACAGACCAGCCTGAGAAAACCATGTCCTAAAGAAACAATGCACTCAGACCACATAAGCTTTTTGTTGTTGGTATCTAAGCTAATAACATAAAAAATTGCACATGCCTTCAAAAGCTGTGGTACAAAAAAATCCTACTCCAAAATGCATTTCTAGAAACACAGAGCTTTTTCCAGCCATTCAAAAGACTGCATTACAACTAACTTAGCAAATCAAACTAGTTCATCTAGTGGGTTTATATATACATATACACACATATCAAAAAATTAAAATTATCTAAGCATCAACTGATTTTAATGCTCAGACTCATTTCTGCATGGCTTTATTAAGATGGAGACAGAGACAGATTTGTCAGGAGCAGCTCCTTATAGCATGCCCTGCTGCTGCCTTTCAGGCTGACAGCTCCTTGGCTTCTGGTTCCTTAACCCACAATTGTTCCTGTTATTGTGTAAAAATTTTCTCTATTTCTGGTGATTGCATGGGTGGATGACAGCTTTTTCCTTCTCAGTCATTTATTTCTCCTTGGGCCTTTAGACTGCTCCTTTACAGTATAATCAGCCTCAGCAAATGATTGGTGACTAGCATGCTAAAACACACATCTTCCAATAAAAGATAAAGATTTTTAGACTATGGACTGTCCAAAAATAATTTTTTTATAAACCCCCAAGTTTGTTCCATTTTCTCCTACACAGGAAAGACATTCAAGCTTATTTTTTATATTTTCTTGAGGACCTTTCCTCCTTTTCACCCCTCACTCTGTACTCTAATGTGAAAGACCAAGACATTTCAGTAATGCCAAGTTCCATTAGACTGTACATAAGAAATCACACCTTTTGTAGAAAAAAATCAGTCAAAATATTCTTTAGAAAAAATTGGTTGGGTTTCACTTCCTAACTGTAGGTTCTCTTGCATGTAGAGAGACTATTTACAAGAACATGTAGTGACAGCACCAGGGAGAATGGCTTCAAAGTGACAGCAGGTTAAAGAATGCTATTGGTGTCATATCACTCCAAAACAATATCATTTCAGCATTGCACCTCCATGTTCAAGTCCAGAGTCTTATTCAAAAATAAATAAATATACACATACAGAATGAAAGGCTTGGATTTCCTGGGGCTTCTCTTAATGTGAGTCATAACGTACCTCACTACCTCAGTGCAGGAGTCACAACACACAGAGAGGCTCCACAGAGTTATTAAAAGTATTTGTACTCCATTATTACTAGAAATCAACTCTGATTTGATTCAGTTTTCACAGTACTGGCAGACTAGTTTTGACAGTGAATGTCAGTGCTCAAAAGGTGGGACAAGCACATTGTAGAAGATGGCGCAAGAGGTGGCACAGTCAAAAACCAACCCATCACAAGGATTCCTACAACATTATATACTATTGACTAAGTTCTCCCTTTAGTGTTATCTATTTTGGTTTTATCAAAGGCTTCCCTTTGCTACCTAGCAAGTTAGCAGAGAACTCAGTTCCAGTTTTAAGGAACTAAGGACTTTAAAGAAAACAGCCCTATTGATATGACGATAATAATTCAATCTCACAGTGCAGGTCACATCCACAGGCAGGTCTTTGGCTGGTTTCCAATAGTCTTACACACTTACTCTACTACTTTCTCTGTGCTTACCATGTTTGGGGATTTTGTTTGGTTTTAATACTGAGGTGATCACATTAGAGGGACTAGCCATTACTGCTGTTTAATATACCAATACTGAGCTTTGCTGATTATATTTGATTACTTTCACAGATGTAACTGGAGAAAGTTTCCAACCATTTTCAAATCCAGCAGGTGTCCAACTGTATTTGGAAAGAGGATGAAACCAGCAACAAGAGCATCTGTTTTCCAGTCTGACTTGCAGAGTCTTAAAGCTGGCCACAGAGCTAAAAGCTCATCAGCCTGTTGGATGGCACCATAGACCCTGCACAGGCTGTCTCTAACTCAATTTGAATTTCTGTTATGTCAGGTCATGTTAAGTCCCATAATGCTACATAATGTCAGCTTGAAGTAGAACATGGTGCAAGCTGAGGTGGTGAAAAACAACGGCACAAAGCTGAGCTGATGTGGCAGAGGAGACACAAGAAACGCATCGGTTTCCAAAGGAAAGGCAGCAGCACACTGACCCTCTAGAAGGGATCCCCCAGGGAGAGAAAATATTGGGTGATCTTTCATTCCCTCTCTGGCAATATGTTATGTCTCTCTACACTATAATTTAAGAACTGTCAAGGAACCCATTGCTGAATGTCCTCATTGACAACAGGTTAACAGCCAAGACTGATGGGCAGGTGGCTGGGAGCCTCAATCAAGTGCTCTGTTACAGGCATAAGCACATGAATATAACTTCTAAAGACTCAGTCCAAAACTCTGGATTCTGTATTAAAGATATGGATAGTTAAATCACACCCAACCCTTCAGAACACTTTTGAACCTGCTCTTATTCAGGCATTGTTGTTTTCCATAAATCAAAAAAACTACTACAGAAAAATCAGATACTATCCAAGACTTTCCTGACAGTCTATAAAGATCTATAGTTTCTGATAAATATAAAAATATGAGAAAGTTTAACATACATGTCAAATCATGCTCCTTATATATGCATGTTCACATAAATAATCAAAGATTGCTCCAACACACTTACAGGAGACAACTGCGTGGCTACCAAACTTCAACAGAATTTAAAACTAACCAAAACAGTGAATATCAAAGGAGTTGCTTCTATAAAGATATGGAACAACTGGAAACAAAAGCTATTTTAAAATGCTTTTTAAAAATTGGAAAACAAAAGACATAAAATTAACAGTCTTTGTAGACCATATATTTTGCTAATGTTTAGTCAATATTAATTACTGATTCAGACAATGAAATGTGCAAACTGGAAACAAAAACTTGAAATCGTACAATTTTTTTTTTTTTTTTTTAAAGTAGCAAGTATTGCAAACTGGTCAGAAATACAGACAAATCTGTGGAAAGGGAAGAGTACCTAGGTGTAACACCATCACTTAGAAATACTTCATGTTATATTTCTGTATAACAATTTGAAGAGTAATATTCACATTCAAAAGAAGATTTAAAAAAAGAGCTCTTGATGTCGAAATCTCACTGAAGCAAACACACTAAAAATCTTATCAACTGTGTTGTGTTTCTAAGACTGGAGATTATTTCTATTTTATTAGTAGCATAGAACATGCAAAACAAAATAAGGCTGTAGGGCTTGATATATTGAAAGGGCTCTTCAATAAATACAAGGGTTAAAAGGAAACAAGCAAGGAAAAATATGTCAAGTGTTGGTAAAGTTTGTACTAAGTGCCTATTTAATATAAAGATCAATGTGTGTACTGAAGTTCTGCAGTAATGAAATACAGAGTTCCTGCCTGTCAACAAACAGAAAACAAGGGAGAAATAATTCCAGAGATAGAAGTAAATATTTTCCATTTAGGTTTCAATTGAAGATATTTAAAAGCACAAAAAAGACCCAGAGATACAACGAGATGCCTGCCTGCAAACACCACTAACCATTACTGCTGTTCTGGGAAGGTCAACATCAAAAAAAAAAAAAAGGGCATCTACATATTAAGTATATTTGGTCCTTTTCTCATAAGTGTTTTCAGAAAGAGACATATGCAAGAAGAATAATATTTACCTCTAAAGATAGAAAACTACATCTATTGAAACGCTTCACTGAATACACTGACAAAACTCATTCAAAATGTCTCAAAATAAATTAAAAAGTAAATAAAATAAAAGTACTTTTATATTTTGAACTCATGATCGAGGTATTAAATTATTTTTTTCTATGGACCAAACAGATCCAATTGATCTAAGTGTTTATCAGCAGCTGCTCTATCTCATCACAACAACACCAGCACTTCTGGAGTTTCATCTTCTTGCTAATGCCTGTATTTCTGGTGGACAGGAATTACTACAAAAAACTATTTCTCACTTTTGTGAATGAAATATATTACAAACTATTTCTCACTTCTGTGAGAGAAATATATTAACAGTGTCCAGGACATTTTGCATCTTAGAAAGGATACAGTTCTCAATCATGCTGCAATATATGGTAGCTGTTTCCTCATCAGCCCTAACTTGGAAGAAACTGTTACTGGATGTGAACACCCAAACCCAGCCACAGTTACCACTGTGAAACTGGAGGGCAGACCATATCCATTTGTTCTGTAATTCATAAAGATCTGTGACAGGAGAGAAGAGCTGTGGGAAACAGAGCATTTTTTACCAAGATCTAAAGCAATTTTTCCATGGTTGCTACCACTTTGGTCTCCCAGCACTCCTTCTGGAGCCTTCTGATACTGCCCCAAGTCAAACCTGTCCCAATGCCAAACCCTTGCAGTGTGAAGCAGAGTGCTGTCAGCAGTGGCAATCCACCTTTCATTCCTAAGGGGCCAATGAATCCCCCAACGTTCAGACATAACCTTGGTCAAAAGATTCTACTAAACTCCTTCAGAGTGCTATGAAACCATTCCTACACTGATACACTCTTCAAATGCACAGACACAAAAATAACCCTGTTCTGCTGTTCCTTTTTCCTCCCTTTCACTGAGAGATGTCTTCCATTAAAAAAAAAAAATCTTCAATCAAGAGAAGAAAATAGGAAGATTATTAAACATTTGCTATCTATACATGTCCGGCTCTCAAAAGAAAACATGATCACTTTTACGCAGCAAACCTCTCTGTGTAAATATATTAAACTTTCAGTCATCGATATACAAGGACATTAGAGAAAAAAGAGTATTATCTAAGGCAGATTACCTTCCAGTCATAAGGTTTGCCATATAAACATCTGGGTACAATGAAAGACCAATAGAACGGAAACTCAGAATTAATATGGTGTAATAGGCCCGAGATTCTGCAATTATTGCCCTTTTCAATACATATTGGATAGCAGAAACACATTCTCAATTATCAAAATGTCTCAGGGAGTGGGAACTAACATAGAAAGCTTCACTCTGCTGTATTACACTTACATCTCTTCAGGCCAGTATACCTTTTGTCAACCACCTTAATAGTGATATCAAACACTACACATGACAGAAAGAAAATTGTGGAGGGCTTCACTACCATTTGCTTTAAACTTCCAACAGAAAACAGAACTATTTAAACAGGAAGACTGGCACTGCAAAGCAATGTCTCTTCATGATCACCCAAGCACTTGTTCTAATATACAGACATTCAGGTTGAAGTCCTTCAATGTGTAATTAAATTCACACTAAAGTATTCTGCTACTTCACAAGTTCAAACATCTTAACATCACATTTGATTTCTATCTTTTAATTTAGCATAAAAGACATGTAAATCTTTTAAAAGAAGTCTTTCAGTTAATTTTACTTCAGTATCATGTCAGTTACAACATATTTTACCTTGACTACCATCAGGATTTACAGCCAACCACTTCCAATATTTATCAGCTTGTCCGACTTTAATTATAATTAGCATGGAGCTAACTTCCAATACCACATCTACTTGGCTAAGTTCTCAGAAGCTCTCAGCAAAGACTAAATGTGAAGGCTAACTAAAGTAACATGGACTTCCTTGTGCTTCCCATTTTATGTCATCTACTAATAAACAAGCGTTGACTGAACAAGGAGACTTTGGAGAGAAGACACTTTGTATGCCCAGTGTACGTTGAAGACAACATTATCAGGGTTGTCTTACCTTGGGAACCCCTGACAACAGAGTGCTTGGCATACACTGTTGCACGATGGAAATCTTAGATTTTTCCATTTGATATACCAGAGAAAGAGAAGGAAAAGCAAGAACAGAAGAAAACACTATGAGGTAGTCAAGTCACAGTAGATAAACATGCAGACTCCTCTGGGTTTGCCAAATACTTCATGTTCACAAATCAACATCATATAGCCTGACCCTGCCAAAACAAGTCACCCTTCAGGACAGATCAAACACAACAAATTAAAGCTGAAAAGCAAAAGAGTAAAGGAAGCTACCAGGGCTACCTGGAAACAAAGTTGTGACTTGAAAACCTTTATAGCTCTAACAACAACAGGCACTACTCAGTACCAGGGGGTTCTGTGTCTGTTGTTTAACAAGTCCACTTGCAAAGATGATATATGTAGCTCCCATTAGTTCCTACCCTCTGACTTCACACAACTGATTTATTTGGGGACTTGAAAAGCCAGATTTGCAACAAATCAAAATCAAAACAAACTCCCGAACAACAACAAAAACTAAACAACAAAATAAACACACACAGCAAGAAATTTTTTTTTCCCCAGAAGAATCACATTTTTTCATGTGTCTAAATGATACCAAACCAAATTCCTTTTCCTACAAGTTTTTTGTACTTATGCTACTTCTGTACTTAAATCTTAATTTCTAATTAAAATTCTGGATAACTAACATTGATCAATATAAGCACAAACTGTTTTTTCATTTACACACAGGCATACACATTTGTAAGCATATATGAGCACATGTATACAGAGCAATAAGTAACAAATATGTATGGCACGCTTATGCAGCACAAAGACAAATACAAACAAAAAGTGCACCCTTTGAAATAATTTAAGCACATATGTTCATGGGTGTAGTGTGCATGTAGGTTTAGCCCATTTTTCTCCTGTCCCTGACTGGCCCTCAAACATTGCCAATTAGTCTCAGCAACAGGTGTCTCGCTGTGAGGACAGACTTGCAAAGTAAACAGCTCTCTCTCCAAAAGCTGGCTCTGCTTTGTCAGCTGCTGTGCCACAGCAGCACTACGGCCCTAATTGTGAGGACTGCAGGGAAAGGACGACAACCAGCTCCTGATTAGCCCCTGATTAATGGTGCCCAAATGACTCTGCAGCTTTCCACATTGCGAGGGAAAAGCTCACAAGCTGAAGGACAGAACTGTAACACAGTCCACAAGAGTTACATTTCGGTGAAGCCTCGCAAGCAAGGTGTGATCACAAAGGGAGAAAGGCACAGCATTTTGAAGGCTCTGACACGCAGCCTCAGCAACTAAAGTGAGATATAAGCCTCACTGCATAGCATGGCAGCAATTACGGCTTCTTACCAATTATTTCTGATAGGGGTGGCTCCATTTCCCCATTGCTGTGTGAAGCAAGTTGAGAGACAAAGCCTGTACCTTAAATAGAAACACTGATTGCCTAGTGCAGGCCTGTCAGATGAACCATAAATGAACACAGAAGTCACTTCAAACTTAATAAATACTAATCTAACTCCCTCACCCTTAATACAAGGAGAACAAAACTGCCAGTGAGTACAGTGAGGCACCTCCTAAAGCTTGTAGTTTGGAAAAAAAAACCCAATTGGTTCAATAATCCCTTGCCTCATTAAGCCCTTTGAGTCAAGGTATCAAAGAGAGAAGGAACACCCTTCTCCAACAGGCATGCTGACAAATACAACCTCTATTACAAAGTAATAAGAATTTCTTTTCAAAACTGAGGATAAAGTTGGGCATATCACCTTTTCTGTGAAACTAAGAATTCACACAAGGTTTGTTTGAAATGTATGGACAACTAGATCTTAGGTCAGCTTCTGCTATTGACATTTTAATGAGAAACATTAGGGGCTGGACTTTAGCTCAACCCTCACCACCAACTTCCTTTGTTAAAAAAAAATAATTACCACTTTTAAAAACGAAGACGAATCTAAACCACACAAACATGTGACCTGAACACGTGAGAGTGACAGAAAATCTGTACAAAGGCAAGAGGGATGTGAGCACTGCTTGGTCTTAGATTTAGGGCTGCTGCAATCCTTGTGGTCACCAGAAGGTTATGGGCTGTGCATGTAAACCTGACTGATGAAGGATAAGTGCAAATTATTCTAACTGATATGAACAAGGTGCATTAAAGTTTGACTGACTCATGAGATCAAGCTTATTATGACTGATGAGAACATGTATACACAACTATGGGCTGTAGGAATATTTATAAATCCTTCTCTATGAGGGCCTGCAGCCTTCGGAGACATTAAAATGATATATGGAAGATTCCTTTAAATTTCACTAAAATGAAGCTTTATCATATTTTTTAAAAAGGTCTTTGTAAAAAGGCAAAATTATCAGTGGACCAAGCACTGAGATGACATTAAAAGCCAATGAAACTTGGTCATCTTCTTGCCATTGAAACTCCCAATTCCTCTCCTTGGGAATTGAAGTTGAAAGCACAGAGAAGAAGCATCTTACCAGCTTCTGTGGTCTTTAAGGAATATTTTGGCTACATTTTACTTTAAACATATACTATTACATAGAATAGGTCAAGTTCTGTAAGAGACACCCCACCATGAGACAGGCTCCAGGCAGAGTCTGGTGTCTGACAACACAGCTACATCTTACACAAGATCTTCTAATGAAAAACGTACTTAGAGATACATTTACATGTCTCAAACAAATAAAGTAGGCATTAACATAGCACATTACCACTTCTATACAATTACCACAGTAACTGACAGCAATAAACATGAAATGTTTAAAATACTGCTTTCAGATCATTATCATCAGTGTATTTCCTTTTTCTTTAAAACAAATAAATAAATAAACATCTTTTCCCCTAACACAATATCTCTAACACATAAAGAATTAGCTAAATAGAAAGCAGCCATCCTCCCACCCAAAACATATGGGAAAACAAAGCTATTTGCATATATCCCCACAGCTCTCCTTTTGCTTGCCAATTTTCAGTCTTTAAAACATTATTAAGGAAAAAAAACCCAAACATTTACCTGCTAATTTTTGTTAGTGTGTTCTGCTAAAGAGAACACTCAAATCAATACTGATTTCTCAAAGCAATATTTCAACCACAGGCATTTTTTCTTTTTCAGTTAGATGAGTAACATATAAAAGAATATCCTGGAACATGTTGTTATAAACATCTCCAAAATCACTCACACTTACATGCAAAAACCACAAGTATTCTTACCTCCTCGTTTTCTAATAAATCCATGACAAAAAACATGTGCCTATAGATTCTGCTGAAGCAATACTTGAAAAACAGCAGTGACCATAAATAAGTGGAAATTCAACTAGGCTTTTTGTTTTGTAAGCAACCATTCAGATTCCCCAGATGGTTGTTCTGATGTTCTAACACTTTAACTTTCATCATTATTAAGAAACAAATATCTAATTAGCTATTGTTTTGCTAGATAGCAAGGGCAATATTTCTTCATACATTAATATTAAAAACCTGCTATGAAAATGCAATTCTCTCCTGCAAAGGGTCAGAGCTCCTCAAATACTCCCCCTGCCCGAGGTGATTATTAGTTTTGTAAGAATTTTCCTTTCCCTCGGGTGGCACTGCCAGCCACTCTGCAGCAGAAGGGTCTCAAATTTGTCTGGCTTTGCTATAAAGTGATTAATGGCCACAGAGCACAGTAGAATAAATTTCATGCAGCCCTAAGCAGAGGAAAAGTCTACCTTCAGAGGAATTTAAAAATGTGAACAAGAGAAAGGTAGATTGCAAGATAAACATGATTAAATTCAAATATTTTTGGCAGACCTTAAGACAGCACAATAACTACTATAGAGCCAGGTTATTAGAACTCTTTTAGACATGGTTTACTCCATTCTAATTCATTATACAATATAAGAATAACAATGACTCTTCCTGACATCAGCTGAGGAAGATGAAACACAGAAGGTTAATTAGCACACAAAAGGCATTAAACATTGAAACATTAGGAACAAACCCTTTCGTGAGCAACAGCAGTCACTAGTCCTAGGACTTTGTGTCTGATGTTTGGATTACCTCATGTTTAGCAATGTCTGACTAAAGCTTTTAGTACCTTTGGATATTCTAGAAGCCTCTTTCCTTTTGGAACTCCCTGATGTCAAACCTTAGCAAGCCCCTGCTGCTGCTGGGTTGATTCTTCACTAATAGTTTGCAATCAAGTTCATAGTGCAACCTTTTGCACATCAAGAATCTGGAGCTCTCTCTTGCATTGATCACCTATTTTCTATAGGTATAGAAAAGGCTTGAGGCCTCTTTCATAGTAGATGGATTTGAAATTGGTCAACAAGATGAGCGTTATTCAGAACACAAACAGACCTGACAGATGATCTCACACAGAGTGCAACCACAGATGCCATATTCCTTCAACCAAGCAAAAACTCATCACAAACTGAACAATGCAGTTATTGCATACATGCAGACATGCCATTGTGCAAACAGATTCAGTTTGAGGTTATAGCCTTTATAGTTCTACTCATTCAGGAGATGGAGCACTTAGTATGTGTGTTTTGCAGGACAGGGGCAGGTACTGTCTCATGGGCTTCCTGGCATGGATGGTATCAGGCTCTGTGGCTTAAAAGTGCCTCATAGTGCTTTCTCACATCAGACAGAGGTTTCTGCAGCAGGACTTAAATTAAGAAGTCATTCTGAGTATTCTATACAGGCTATAAATCCTCCAATTCCCAACCTGTGATTATCCATTTATATCTGGATTTCAAGGAGACCACTCACTCATTTCAAGTTACAGTGGTACACCAGCTCTTGCATAATTAGAGAAAAAGAAGGTAATATATTTTTCATCTTTATTATTTAAACCAACCCAATCCAAATTCTTTTACTTGAACAAGAAAATAGATCTCAGTCTTAAACCCAAACTTTCTTCACTCCTTCACCCAAAAAGCAAAGCTTTTAGCTAATTTTTACATTGTTGGATTTTTTTAAATGAAGGGCTGGGTTAGTGAAATGAAGACCTTCTATCACCTTTACTACATGAGCTAAACCCATAAAGAAAAGTAGATAAATCTCACTGCTAACTTTGTTGGTTTATACCTTGCCACTGAGGTCTACTAAGTGATGGGTGGTTTTCTTCAAGCACATCATGTGCACCATCAAATGCCTTTCTCATGCATCTGTCTGAAGAGACCCTAAATGTCTAATTGTTCTAACATAACCAAAAAAATTCTACATTTCTGTTGTCACTCATTTATTAATTTTCTGTCTAAATCAGATCTAAAGGGAATTTGGTAAATTAGAGGAATCCAAACAGGAAGCAGAGGGGCTGAGACTCCCCCCAAAAATACCTCCATCCCCTACTCACATCACTGCCATCACACCAGTGTGAGAAGCCAGTCTGTGGTTACTGAATTTGCCAAACTCACTTGTCTCTGAGGTTCCAGGCCCTTCTCTTACCATGATTTGGAATTTTCTTCCTTTCTAATAATGTAATTAGGATTTGAGAGAAAGAAAACTCAAAACCACTTATCATCACTATTGAGTCATCCGCACTAATTGGTCAATAATGCAACATTCAAAATGTCCCTCTTTCTTTGACTCCCACCCTTCCCGCTGCAAGGCTGCCCTTGTTATTCCCAGATTGAAACAGTCATATATTGTTTCACTTAATTACAGTTTGTCCAGACTTATGTGGCTGCACAAGATGGGAGAGAATAAAAGATATAAAGCACCATAAAGACTCCCACAGATAAAGCCTTATACAGCAGAGACAGGGTATTTCACCAAATACTCCTTGCTAAATAGGGAGAGCTCACTTCAAGCTGTCTAAACTATTTCTTTTTTTTAATAATTTGATGCACTCATATATGCTTCTATACAAAGTAATCATAACAAAGCATCCTTAATGCAGAGCAACAGGGAAGATCTTCACTGAAAATTAAAGCCCAGTGATGTTCCTCCAGCCAAGATTTCTGTTGCACCACAAGTGCCTGGTGGGGTATCCAGATAGGTGTTGGTGCTCAGGCTGTGCTGACTCACAAATACAATGCCAGAATTTGACCTTTAATTATTCTTGCACTGCAGGAGGGATTAATATGGCTATTACAAAAATAAATGAAAGACACTTTCTTCCTGTAAAGTTTCTGGCATTTGAAGGATAAAGGTGGCTACAAAGAAATGTTGGTTCTAGTTAATGGATTATTATTCCTTTCTTAACATAGTTCCCTGGATGTTATTATATGGCTTTTGGAAGTCAAGATACATCTTAATTCCTGCTAATGGTAATGTCAAATACTAATAGCAGTGGGTCAAGACAAAATGACTTTCAAAATCACTGAGGAGCTGCACTAGGAAAAATGAGATTTCTGGGTTATGGCCTGTTACACAAGGAAAGCATTTTGTCCTTCAGAGACCAGATATTTCTTGGTCTTTAGATATAAACATAAACCCATTCTTCCAGGGCATAGTTTCTGTATTTTCCTGACTCTGCATGGGTGGTTTGTGAGAAAGATACTTTGCTGCTGAGAGAAGCAAATGGCAGCCAGAGAAAAACCACAGGAAGTCACAATGACATCGGAAATTAAATTCAAGCCAGCCATAATACATACTAGCACTGAATTACTCTCCTGAATTCCCTCCCTTGTGTGCTATGGGACAGCTGAGGATTCATACACCCAAAGGTTACATTCTTGCTGACAGATGAAATAGGGTGCTGGGAAGGGGCCAGGCAAGGCTATGGAGCAGACTATTTTGAGCGCCAGCATTCAGTGCATGTAGGAAATGACCTCAAGTTCCATCAGGTTTAGATTGGGTATTGGGAGAAACCTGTTCACCAAAAGGGTTGTCAGTCCCTGGACAGGCTGCCCATGGAAGTGCTGGAGTCAGTGGAGGCACTACCGCTGCAGGTATTTAAAAGACCTGTTCATGTGCCACTTAGGAACATGGTTTAGTGGTGGACTTAGCATTGCTGGGTTAATGTTTGGACTTTGTGATCTTAAAGGTCTTTTCCAATCTAAATGATTCGTTGGAGTGGGGACTTTCAATAGCTCCTGAACCCATAAGATCTTCCAAATTGATGAACTCAACTACTGTCTCCAACTAGAGTTACAGCAGCTATGTTTGCATTTTGTGCTCTCCCATCACAGGGAACAGGCAATGAAATTATTGTGAGGGATGTCCCTACCAAATTTTTGTCTCTCTTGAAGCCCTCTGCAATTCTCCCATATGGTTTTGTTAGAAACAGTCTGTTTGAGTCTTGAGTACTAAAGCAAGAGACATGAAAACAAAACATCCAATATTAAAAAGGATCTCTGTAGGACTCAATGTTCCCTAGTAGTGAGACTAATCCTATTTACTCAATTTGTACACAAAAAATAATACATTATTTCCACGTAACAAATGGAATAATAACATGATGAATATTAAATCACTCTCCAATAGAACTCAGACATCCAGATTACACTGCTAATGGGCTCTGATTCTGAATAATCCAAACTTTAAAGCCTTTTTTCTACTTATTTTTGTTTAATTTTTGCAGTCTAATGATGCATTTTGTCCTAAAATGATTGAAGTAATTCTTAAAATAACTCCCAAAGCAACAGATCTAAACATTAAATACAACAAAAGGTAAATGCAGAAGGCAAAAAGGACTTCACAGCACAACTTGGTTAAGAGCAAAACTGCCACCTTTGCACATTTCTGGTTGGCAGGGGAAACTTTTGAAGCTGTGGACAGCTAGTTAGATATTAAAAACAATTTGGGAAGGGTGCTGAAGAAAGGCAGCAAACCCACAAAAATGTGTAGCCATAAGAAAAATAAATAAATAAGCACAGTATCAGAATACAAGAAATGCAAGGAGGAGGAGCAAGATGTCTGTCTCAATAAGGAAAACACAAAGCAGTGATGAGAAACCATGTCAGCTCTTAAATGATAAAACAAACAACAAACTATCTCTGAGCAGGAAGGAAGACAAAGAAGTCTTGCCCATAGTGGCATTAGAACTAATATAGGGAACTGGGTAAGGGCAGGTAAGGAGCAGAGGAAATATGGTTTCTTGACTCTATATACAAACTCATGTTTACATATACACACAAGTGTATACACATCCATAAATATACACACTCTTTTACCACTGTCCTTGAAATCCATCCATAAATATATATACATATATATCTGTGTGTGCTTATATATGGACATACAGAGATGAATTATCTCTCCTACCGCTTTCATGAAAGGCAATAGAAACTGGGAATTTATTCAAGGCTCATTGCAAATTGAGATGTGTGAATATATTTCCTCAGAATGATGTCACTGCCTGAAGCCCAGCATACACCCTCCAGGACAAATCTCTGTCCTTCTCTTCAATTTTGAGTCATACATTTATCGAACAATTTCTAAACAGATGTATAAACATTCAGTCCCTAATAAATAGGAACTGAAGAGACTCCCTTCTGGAATTAGGTCCTCAGATTCCCTGCTCAAGTACTCCAAATCACCCTTAAATTTCTCTTTGTTGTTTTTACATGCCTGAACAAAGCTTAGTTTTATGTCATGGCTTGAAAAGTCAAGAGATTCAAGCCACCTTCAGTCACGGAAAGAAAGTCAAGAACTGAGGACCTTCTGCAGATGACATCTACGATTTTCAAAGACCTCTCGGTTCAAAATGAATTAATTTGCACCCTCTGGTTCCAGGCTCTGAACTCCACACTTTCTCTGGACAGTGTGTGCTGTCTTATGAAATATTTCTCTGTTTCAGAATATAAAGGGGGGAAAAAACAGAATCATCAATAGCCACTAGTTGCTGCAAAGTTGTACCTGGAGACTGTTCTCTAAAATGATACAACGAGTTGAAAAAAGACAGTAAATGAAGGCTTTCAGGACTAGACTAATAATCACTTTTGACTAGAGGACTGAGCTGAAAAACTTGTGGAAAATTGCTTCTAATGCCTTCCACTTAAATTTTTCATGAACATCACTCCAGATATATACTTCTCAGTTGTTTAAAATACAAACTGATTTTAAAAATAAGTTTTGAATAGAGAGAGCAAGCCTTCTGTTTCGAAAGCGTCAGTCCATAGCAAATGGAATTTTTCAAAACAATTTGCATCTTCTCTTTGCAAAACATTTTTCAAACTATTAGAAAGGTCAAAATTATTTCCTTAACTATCGTTGAATTTATGAGTGAGACAAGATGCCTGAAATTGCCCAAACTCTTTGTCCAGAGATCTCTGACCGGTTTTTGCTATAATTGAACTTCCAGGTCAGTTCTGATAGTCCACATTCAGAATAAAGGCTTTACCATAACTGCAAGAACATTTGTATATCCAATCAGGCAGTGACCTGAAAGCATTTAATAGCTTTTACGGGAAACAACCTCTGACCACTGCTCCCATAACTAGCCAGGAATGATGGGGGACTGGAGAAGGGGAAACCTTACTGCTGGTATTACCCATATACCTTACAAATCAAAGTACTAAAAGTAATGTATATGTAATAATTTGAAGTGAAATTGACTTTCTTTAATTACATTTGGTGTTATATACTCCGATGCATTACTAAATAAAGAAAATACCATCAGAAATGACAAAAATCCATGCTTAATTTAAGTAGACCAATTACTTTAAGTGCTGCTACAGTCAGAAAAGTGATTCAAGGATAAGTATGGGAACACACAATACTGTTTCTTCAATAGCTTCCAGATCAAATTCAATGTACAAGTCAAAAGGTCAATTTTTTTCCACTACCCCATGGCATCACAAACTCCCTGTTGGACTTGGAGAACTTGGCTGAATTCTCTCTCTCCTGGCATTCTCTGCAGCTACAATGATGACCATACATTAATAAGGAGACACAAACTTTCTACAGGAAAGTCTTAATTTTTCAAGTTAGATTTTATATTAGTCTGGAGACTAGACATCCAGTATCCAGTTATGCATGAACTGGGTAGTGCAGAATATTCACAGAATAAATAATCAGAGGATTCTCTTCCCTTTTGGGTGAAAAGGTTCTTAGGTCTAGTCTATTCCTTCCCTTCATCATCTTATACAGAAGCACCAACAACAGAGAAGTGCAAGGAGTCCCTCCCTAAGTGGATGTTGTTGCAGATTGTTGATCATAAAGAAATTATATTTCTCTGCAGCTGGTTCCTTAAATTCTATACATTTTACTATTCAAACACTGCAATCTCTATTCAATCCTCTCTGCAATAGTTCCAGCTGGGATGCACCAACCCATTTTAAAATGCACGTATTTCCAATGACATATGCAAATTCAAGCACACAGCACATACAGAAAAAGCCTAACACTTTCAGGTAGTGTAAGAGTTGCTATACAGGCATCTATCAATACATGTGCAGTTGGTTCAATACTTCAAGTGCCAGATTCCCTGTATTTACATTAAACAAGGCATGGTCTGGAAAAGCCTGTTGAGCAATATGGCAGCGCTAGTGATGCAGAAGTGGTTGTCTGACAGCTGAAATCATGACACAGAAAACAGAAGATAACCTACATTAAACAGACAAGTATGAAAGGAAAATTAAGTAAAGCAGGTAAGGTGAAAGTAGCTTATGTGCAAATGCTCTACATTGCCCTTTTTTTTTTCCTGTGACAGTCAATGCTTCATATCACAAGTGACTTGAATCTGGACATCTGGACTGTGTACGTGCATGCACTTCTCAAATTTCATTACGATATTCCTTTGCAAATTAAATAATAGCAAAAGTAGTGACCTGTACAAAGGGACCTTGACAAAGGAGAAACCATTCCAGGATCAATACTAAGTTATAAAGTTATTAATAGCATCATTTCTATAACTTATAATCAAGGGTGAGGCCCTTGAAAGGCGGGACTCAGCAATAAACTCACCACATAATTGCTATGGGAAACACTGCTTCCCACAAATCTAGTCATATTGAAAACTAAGTTCTTCCTACATAGCAACATTGACCAAGAAGTGTTCTGAGTTAATGACACATCAATGAAAAAAACAAACTCTAATCCTAATATACACATAGATATATAGATAGATATAGATATAGATAAAAATAATATAGACATCAATAAATTGTGGTTTAGTTTTTTTTTCCCCATGGGAACAAAGCTCCATATATTTGGAAGGTCAAAAATTCTTCAGTGGTTTCCTCTGCAAAACTTTTGTACAACACTCGTCTTCAACAGATGACACTCACTTCTTGACACCAAAAATTGAGAATAAAATACAGCTACTCTCACAGGTCTAATATTTTCATTGTCAAAGCTTATTCATTAAAAAAAACCCCTATTTTATCTTACATTTTGTAATATTGATATGTAGAAAAGCAGAGATATTTAATGTAAGTACAAAGTGTTTTTCAACAGTAAGTTTAAGCTGGTGAAAACATAGCTATTACTCACATTTCTCTTCAGAAATATGACTTAGTATTCCTCATTGTTTTCATTTTCACATCCAGCTTCCAAAACTCTTCTCAAATCCACGCTCTAACCATACATCTGTTTATTTGCTCACCCTAGAAGCACAGTTTCAACTGTTTATTACCCAACCTCATCTTACTGTGGGCAGAACACACTACTTTTAACTTACAGTCATTTTACAACTTGGTACAATTCTTTATGAAACTTGCCACGCTACCAATTTTTCTGTCAGAAAATTTGATTACTGATGCTTCTACATCCAGAAGGTCAGCAAAATAAAACATTAAACTTCCCAGCAGGCATTTACACACTGTTGCAATACATGTAGAAGCACAAAAGATGCTTCTGAAGAACAAAAAGCAATTCAAAACACATCAGCATAGCCAAAGCTTCTTAGGATAATGTAACAGGATCTAAGTTCTGTTGCAGGTTCTTTAACAGGTGGGTAGACATAGTTCAACAGAGAGTAGCATTTGACAGCCATTGACAAACTTAGGGTAAACTTATTTTTTTTCCATGGAAAATGAATGTCAAATACCATGATTTAGCACGGGATCTTCATAAAACCATTTAAAGTAAAATGATGCATTTAACATGACCCCGGTCCCTTGAGGTCTTACTGGAACTGCCTTACTCCTCCTGACTGTGCCACTTAATTCTGTTTCCTAAAGACCTTTAAAGAAATCTCAAACACTAGTTCAGTCACACCGGAAGGAAGTTTTTTCTTTCCATTTCACAGACAGGAAAGGGAAGAATACAGGGGGTAGAAAACCTTCTCAAGACGACATGGCAAAGACTAAGAGGGACAAAGAGAAAGCTCAGACTTTGTTATTCTGGCCTTGAGCTCCAACAGTGCTACAACACATCAGCAAGAGAGGAGAGTTGTCTTATCTGAGCTATGACTTA
Organism: Sakesphorus luctuosus; assembly: GCA_013396695.1. NCBI lineage: Eukaryota > Metazoa > Chordata > Aves > Passeriformes > Thamnophilidae > Sakesphorus > Sakesphorus luctuosus. The sequence goes on along the minus strand of VWZD01008010.1, from coordinate 893,212 downwards.
TTGAATTGCTATAGCGCCAAGCCATCAGTTTCATATCAGGCAGCAGCCTCAGAAATCTCCCATTGTGATCAATAGGGAGTAGATTTCTGTGCATCTCCTCAAATTACACACAAACCATAAATGAGAGAAGCGGAAAAACAAGGTCTAAGTCATGAAGATGTGTATCTATATGAACTCTTTTCTTATACAAGTACAGAAGAACTGTACAGATGACATATCAAGCACCCTTTGCCCTGTTGCTACTGCTCGGTAGGAGAATAGTGTCCCATTGAGGAGAATTTCAGTGCTGCAACTATCACTTTTGAGGTCTCTGAAAGGTCACTTGTCCAGAGCCAAGCCATTACTTATTGCTTTATCCGTTTCTTCAGCACAAGAGACAAAAATCTAAAAGCTGATTTCACATTAGGTGGAATGCCACTTTGCACCCTGCTTCTTCCCCTTCCATTTAGCAAACTTCTCATTACAGCTTCCACATTTTTGCTGAAGTCGCTCCATTTCTTGTCACAGACCTTAAGGTATTTTACTGGAAAGGACCGTATTTTTTCACTGAAGTTGAACATAAAGATTTTTATCTGTCATTTCAGTGTAAAATAAGGTATATGTTATAGCAAGCACAATAATATTAAAGGGCTTGTTAGGCTGTTCAGTGACCACTCTGTATGTCTAATCTCCAAATCTATTACTTTTCCTTAATTTAGCTAGTGCAGAAATTATAATCCAAAATGTATTTCTGATAAGAGACAAGTAATCAACTAAGTAAATAATTTTCAGCTCCAATATAGCATAACATTACTATAAATAGGGGACTTCTTTAAATTATACAGTGCTGTTTTATCTTCAGAAGATCTGACTGTTTCCACAGGGAAGACACTAAGGGATTGGTTGGCTTTTAGGGAGCAGCAAACGGACAAATTAAAACACTACTCAAAGGAATACTATAACTTTCAGAAATGAGGTAGAGGAGGGTCATTTTTTACAGAAAAACACAAAAGTCCAGCGCTGGAAATATTCTGGAAACCTCCCTCCAGTCAACTCCTGCCTGTTGAGCAGGGAAGGGCTGCAGGTGCTGGTTGTGTGGGAGCTCACTGCTGAGGGCAAGGGGCACTCTGTTCCTGGGCTCAGCATGCCATATCCTGGGAACTGAGTCGTTCATCCTCCTTTCACCAGTGGCTGTGAAGAGCTGGCAAGGTTCAGTTGGCTTCTTTAGGGGAACCCCTCCCATGAAATTCTTATGAAAAAAAATCTGCTAGTGGAGTTAGAGTAAGACGGATGTCACATTCAAAAGGAAGAGGAGAGGGAACACCACAGGGGCAGCTGCAAATGTGCACCACACTCTCCAGTGGAAGAAGCAGAATGCCTGTAGCAATTTTCCATAACCTTACTCTCTTACAGTCTGTTCTAAACAGAAAAGATAAATTTGATCATAACTGAATTTACAGTGTACGTGAATTAAGGGTTGCAAGATATGGTACTGACACATTAAGATTTGCCAAACAAAACAAAAGGAAAAGAAACACAGATGTATTACTGGAATAAGTGACACCATAGTTCCATAACAAAATTGGCAATAGCAGTTTGTACACAGAGCATCTGGGGTGTTCGTAAGACATCCTTTTAAGACTTTTTTTCCCTTCATTTTTGAAATAACTGTTAGAATAATTTTGACTCTTTAAATATAATTCTATGTAAAGAGCAACTTTCCCATCACTGCTAGAAGGCCACCAAAAGAACACCTACAACATACCTTGTGGCTTTGGCTTTCAAAGCACTCACTGTTCAAGCATCACATAGGACAGCAATTACACAGCAGTTTACTTGTGGGCTGCTAGATTTTTCAGTCTACAGATTAAGCCTACAAGCATCATGGCAGTCTTCTCAAGCTTAAAATAATTCACTATCATTAAAATGGTGTTACAGCCTCAGTTGATTTCCCATTTAAAACCACCTTCATTTTTGCGTGTTTGTTTATTGGCTTTTTTTAAGTCAGGACTAGCCCAACTTCAAAACAAAAGGTGTTATTTCTTTGTGATTCACCACTGAAGATTTGATAGTATATAGAGAGAATGCAAATAAAGATTTATTTTGCAGTTGTGGAAGACTATGTATAAAATCTAAACTATATACACAGACACACATAAGATTATTTTTCCTACTGTGATTTAACCTTAAGTTTCCTTTCTTTGTATTCTGTTCATGGTAAGTCACCACATCAAAAGATTATGCGTTACATTTCCAAGTAAAAGTATTTGCAGGGTTTTAAAACATACCACAGAAAATTTATTTTCTCCACTTTCCATTTATTTTCCCCATTACAGACCGAATATCCTAACTCAAGAGTGATGAAAACACCACGAGTTCAACATATGGAACAGTGTTCATACCATTTGAGAGGGAGGCAGGGGGAATATAAACAAAAGCATGCACACAGTTCCCTTTCACTTTGAGAGCCTGGCACAATGAGAGATTTGGTTTTTCATTATGAGGTACCAAACTTGCTTGGGCAGAGAATACTCTTCCTCAAGTTTCAGCCCAAAGTAAAAGTTTTGCTGAAGAAAATGCATCAGATATAGTGAAAATGCTAACTCTACCTGTTAGTTTAATGCCAGGAAGTATATCCCTGTGAAATTTAGTCCAAATGCAGAATAGTGTGAGGAAGCATGTGAAAAAAGAAATAGTAATAGTTATTGTGAAAATTAATTTTTAAAGAGAACAGTTCTCAGCTTTGATAGAAAGTGTTTTCTGGAATGGGTAGAGGCCATGCTGAACTTCCTTGCACGCCTATGTGACCCCTGCCAATCAATGTTAACACTTCATTAATATTTTACTGAAAAAGTGTGAGATGATTCAAACTTTGTCTGTCTTGGTAGGTGTTGCTAAGCAACTTTACTCCTTGTCTGGGAACTAGTTTTCACAGCAACCTTTCCTTCAAGCCAAAGACCTGTGTCCACTTTCTCCTTTGTCAATGAAAAACCCAGCAAGTTATACCCCACCCTTCCCCTTATATTTTCCTCTCCACCTCCTAGTTAAAAAGAAATGACTTGAATATGTCTGAAATCCTCTCCTTTACTTACCATAGTCACTGTCGTAAAACACGATGAACTTCTGCCAGCGCAGCTCGGTGACCAGTTTGAGCATGACGTCGTTGAGGCGCACGGGCGGGCGCGCGGCCAGCGTGTACTCCTCCTCCTCCAGGCTGGGGTTCAGCTGACACGCCGTGCGCGGGGACCCTCCCGTGTTGCGCTGCACAAAGAGGTGAGGGATGTGCATGGCATCCGTCAGGGACTGCAGCGCGTTGGCCGAGGCACAACCAGTGGACGTCACTAAGGCTAAGATCCCCAGGGTCATCAGGTCACAGGCTGGAGAAGACAAGAAATAAAGCAGGGTTTGAGTAAGCTCAGCAATGCCTTTGACAACCCGGATGCTAAGAAGGGAGCAAGACAAGCTTTACCCTTGCCATCAACACAGAGCTGAAATGATTTATATTACAGTATCAGCCAAAGCCTTTCAGAGTTAGGTCCTGCACCTTTACAGTGGGAGACAGTATCTGCAATCTGTACAGATATGCCAAGGCTCAGGGCAGATAATGTAGCTACTGTCAGTTCTTAGACAGCAGCTGATGTGGATGGAGATTATGGTCCTTGCTTCAGGTCATTGCTGGTGGAAGCAGGAACTGAACTCCCATCCTTTGAAACTCACTTCACGGCTTTAACCCCCTAATCTTCATTAGGTATATTGGATGAAGATTTTGGACGATAAAGAGAAATTTATGTTTCAAAGATTTGTGTTATACAGCAGTTTTCTAAGGATTTTTAAATTGATGAAAAGACATTCACTGTGAGTCTCAGAGAAATGAACAAACCACAGAGGCACTCATTAGTATGTAGGCAACTCATGAATGACTAAACAATTATTAACAACACCATAACTGTCCTTAAAAAGATCTGGAAAAGCACATACCCTTTAAAAACACAGCATATACATCTGCTTTTGAGAATGAAGCATTAGGTGAGTTTGAAACAAAGGCCATGCAGGCTGGGCAGAGCCCTGGGCAGAGAACTCTGCTGCTCAGGACATCCACATGGCTTGTTCTTCCCAGAGACTCCTCCAGGTAAGACAACCTGATTTCAGTTGCTGTTGGAAAATGTTTCCAGCCAAGTCCTCCAGCATAACTCAGCAGCTATTTAATCAGTGGTGATGCTAAGACTGTATAAGACTATAAAGCAGCCAGCAATGCCAGTTTTTACTAATCCTCTCAAGTAAGTGGCAGCAAAGTTTGCCCTGGGAGCTGAGCACAGCAAACAGTCATGGGTTAGTGAGGTGCCAGCCCTGAGGGTCCCCCAGGGGCACTTCGAGCTGCCTACTCCCCTCTGCCTTTGAAGAGGGCTGGGGGCAAGCTCAGGGTTTCAGCAGCTGTCTCTGTCCCCAATAACTACGTGCCCAAGCACAGCCCTCACAAAGGAAACCCCTACTCTGCTCCACCATCACAGTGGCCCTACTGTAAGAAAGCCAGACAGAAGGTGACTGGAGATGCTCCAGGTCCTGCTGCAGTGTGCACAGTCTTGCTAACAGTGGGTAAATGAAACAGCCTCTGGGGTGTAATTCAGAGCCCCTCCTGGACACACACAATGCTGAGCAGGAAATTCAGCTTCCAGCTGCAAAGGGGAGGCTGCCTACACCGGTGTTTCCCCACTCTGAAGTGACAGCCTTGGCACACGAGTGAGAAGGCTGCCCACACGTGCTGCAGGACTGCCAGTGCCTGTGGCGCATCTGGTGGCAGCAGGTAACCTGCTGCCACACTGCTACTGACCCACCACATCTCTGATCTGTCGTGGAAAGGGGTTGAGTCGAAAGGGAGGAAAAAAGAGCACAATCTATTAAAAGGCTTCATTTTTCCTTCTCTGAACACTTTTAAGTATATCTCCATTTTCAGAGGCCAGAATGGCAAAGGAACTGGACAGGTTATGAATAATTAATAGTAATTAACAGTTAAGTATCAATTAATTATATAAAGCCTCAATAATTAAATACATAAAACTGTTTCTAACACAACCAACGAACCACTTCACCAAGTATCTTCTTAGATCAGACAGAAAATAGATATATTTCCCTTTGATATGGGATAGCAGAAGGAAAATGTTTGATCTTCTCTGTGCACAGAATGCTCAACATGTATCCTGATGCAAGAGAGAAAGATGAAGAGCTTTCAAAATTATTTCCTTGATGGTCTTTACAATAAACATATGTCAGCTGAATTATCTAAATTTACTCTGTGTTGATTATAGTTATATGAAATTGTTCTTTGTTTTTCCTGAGAGCTGACCTGATTTAACAGCAGGGAGGCATTATATTTGCCAAATGGGAGACCCAGGTTCGGGAACAGATTTGATTTCCCAGGCTTCTTGCCAGAGAAAACTGAACATGTCATACAGGTAATTTATTTAGTCACAGTAGGGGAGGGAACAGAGAAGTGGGAACAGAGGGAGAGAACAGCAGAGCTGAGCCATAAACCCCTGCAGAGATCACCAGCCAGCAAGCTTTGCTGTCACCAAGGGTGAGAGAAGCAAGCCACACGGGTTTGCAGCAAGAACAATTTACTTGCAAAGCAGACAGAAGGAGACAAAAAACAAAGCCCTTTCCAATGGGAGGCTGCATTCAGAGTCACTTATTTGTGCAATATAGTTGATCACCAGTTGTTTAACAAGAAAAACTTTCATTCAATGGTTGACACTAATCAAAAGCCACTTGCTTATTAGTAGCAAAAAGACCAGAGAGATGACAGTTCGTGGCAAATGAGCCCCCTTATCTCCCAGCACAGCCCACCAAACACAACTGAAATATCTCAGCAGACACCATTTCGGTTGAGGCATTTTCCCAGTGTTTTGTAATTTGTGTCCATAGGTTAAAAATGAAGAATTAGTCAATATGCTTCCACATTTTGTCAATTGATTATGTTCTGTATGAAAGCATATGCTACATAGTGTTTTCTCTACTTGCCTCACTGTTTTAAGATAGAAGGCAATAAAAACTGGAATGACTAAGGAAAAAAGGTTTCATGTTTTCTGAATTGCTTTCTTTAACCAAATTACAGAATGTGATACAGAACCTGTCATGTCTAATAGAAGAATTTCATTATATAAAAATGCAATGGATTCCAAGAAGTTCAACCTCTCCACACTTACTGTACCGAAGGCTGAAAATTAGCTTTGAGCACATAAAGAAGTATTACTTTTTACATGATTAACATAATGGGGAGTAGCCACATAACAGACCCCATTAAGAAATTCATTAAGACACCCCAAAATTCTCCTTTTA